>CM010615.1:5117997-5317997 GCA_003430845.1 Xanthoceras sorbifolium
CATTTCAAGAAGAAATGGTATCCGAGTATTCTCACAGTCGGTTTCCCATTTCACGAGGAAATGGTATCCGTGGTAAACAGTCGGTTTCCCATTTCACGAGGAAATGGTATCCGAAATCAATGATCAGAGACAATACGGTGCAGTACTGCTATAAATTCACCCAATTGACATGTCAATCTCCTATATCCAAATATCCCTATACATATATCAGGGCCTTTAAAACTCATAACAAAACGATTTTTTTTTGTTTCAGAGATCGACGAAAACTATTTTAAATCAAAATCCATAAATAAGAAAATTACACAATAACTGGAAAGCAGATTTTTGGAACACACGATTTTATTCAACTTTTCACAATAATAAAATAATGCACAAATAACTCAACAATATATAAAAAAAAATGCAATACGAATATATTCACAAATTAATACGAATGTATAAAATCCAGAACTATATATTTTTAAACATACTAAATCAAAACTTTTTATCAAAATAAGTTCGGAATTGTGTGTACACCAACCTGGATACCGTTTTTCGTTCGAGAAATCGCGGTTCTACGATTTCTTTTTTCCTCCCCTTTCCTTTTCTCTTCACTTTCCTCCTCACTTTCTTCTTCCTCTTCTTCTTTCCCTTCTTTCTTCTTTTTCTTCTTCTTCTTCTTTTCTTCCTCTTCTCCTTCTCTTCTTCCTTTTCTTCTTCTTCTTTTCTTTTTCTTTTTCCCTTTCTCTCTCGGTCTCTCTTTTCTTTTTCTGTTTTCTGTGGCTTCTGCGAGAAGCCACTTTTTTTTTATATTTTTCAGCTGTCGCGACCTGTGGTCACGCCACCAGGTCGCGGTACTCACTGGAGCGTTTGCACCGCCTTCATCGCGAGCACACCTCGCGGTACCTTGGTCGTGCTGGTGGTCGCGTTGCTCACTGCCAGATTTTGCCATTTTCATTGCGAGCAGTTCATCGCGACCTGTGGTCGCGGTGACTGGTCGCGATGCTCACTGCCAAAAATCTCATTTTCCACCGCGAGCGAGCCATCGCGACCTGTGGTCGCGTGACCAGGTCGCGATGCTCTCTGCTTCAGTTTTTAATTTTCATACTTCATTCTTGAACCGTTCCATCTGGTCCACCTGGAAATCACAAAATTTATTTTCACATATATAAAATTAATTTTCCGAAATCCGAAATGTTACAATTCATGTGTCTATATATATGCAGGTTAATATTTCGATTCTAGTTGCGATAGCTTAAATATATGACTTATAAGAACTCTTTGAAGAGACTGTAAAATGTTTCATTGAAGCAGAAAATATATGCATTAACTGGAGAATAAACTTCAAACAAGGTGATGACTCTTCCTAATCTCTCAATCTCTCTCGTCTAATTGCTTTTGTGCAGCAAAACAAGTAGAGCTGAATAAAAAGAATGAAGAATTAAAGCCACTGTACGGACATCAACAGCAACATCATTACATGAATTCCCTATACTGGCCTACCTAGATTTCAAATGCAAATTTCTCAATGATCAGCAGCTAAACATCATGATGTGATGATCATCACCTTATGAGTTCCTTTCGTTTACGCTTAGCTATATTTGGTCATGTATCCGAATAATGATTTTATTTTGATGGGATTATTTTGTAAATATTATATTATTTTGGGACAAAATCATAAGTGACAAAATTTTTTTGAAAAGAATTGTTTTTATCCTGAAAAAATGAAATAATCGTTTTTAGCCATTTTGGAATTGACAAATTATGTTTTAGTTCTAATATATATAGATTGGTAAAATTTAACTTGAACCCAAAATTTAACTTTTCAGATTTGATTTCATTAATTAAAAAACCAAAAGTCAAAACACATATTTTTCTCCCTCTCTTTCTTTTGCCCCACATTACCCTCACCCTCATCCTCTCGCAGCCGTTTCGTTTACCTTAGCTCTCGCTATTCCGTTTTCCTCGCTGCCGCCGGCATCTCCCTCTCTCTCCTTCGCTGCATATTACCCTCACCCTCTCGCCTCTCGCCGTTTCCTTTCCCTCGCCGCCGCCGACATCTCCCTCTCTCTCTTTCTAGGGAGGATTTGGATGGAATTGTGAGAGGTGGAGGAGTGGATTCTCTCTTGGAGTGGCCAAGCGAGAGGTCCCTGAAGAGGTGAGCCATTGTTCTTTCTAGTCAGACAATGGACTCTCTGCTCTCGATACTATATTGTTCTTAGAAAGAGAGAGAGAATGCGTTTGGTAGTTTTTGGATTTATTTTAATTCGTTTATTTGTTTATTTTAGTTGGATTTGTGGTGTGAATATGGTAATAAAAGACTTTCTTTTTAGGTGTGATTGGAGATCGGCGTCTCCCTCTCTCTCCTTCGCCGCACAATACGATTCTGTTGTTTTTGTTGGATTTGTAGTGTGAATGTGGTAATAAAAGACTTCGTCAAAATGATTCAGTTGTGTTATCGAAACGATTATGTTGTGTCTGAAAACGATTCAATTTCAGTTTCGAAAGGATTCAGTTTCAGTTGTGTTCTCGTGCGATTTCAGTTCAGCTTCGAAATGAGAAAACAACCATTCAGTTTCGGTTGTGTTCTGTCTCTCTTGATTCTGTGAACAGAGGTAATTTTATTATAAATTGTTATTTATTTATTAATAGAGGTAGTTCTTGAATTTACATGATCCCATTTGATTTTAATTTGATATTTGATATTTTAGTTATGATCCCATTGGCTGGCAGAGTTGAATCTACTGTCCAGAGTAGACTTGTTCGAAGACAAATGAGGTCGTCTCGATGCAATGTGTAACATCCTAAATTTCGAATAATGAAGTTTGAATATGTGAATATAAATTTTGTGATTTGAGGGGTATAAAATGTAATTAAATGTATGTTTATTTTTATGGTTTCCAAGTGGACCAGATAGAACGGTCCAGGAATGACGCAGGACGAAAAAGAAGAGAGAAAAACTGTGACAGTGAGTATCGCGACCTGGTCACCGCGACCACAGGTCGCGTTGAGCTGCTCGCGATGACAAAAATTGAAAATCCTAGCAGTGAGCATCGCGACCAGGATACCGCGATGTGTGATCGCGATGAAGGCGGTGGAGTTGCTCCAGAGAGCAACGCGACCTGGTGGCGCGACCACAGGTCGCGACAACGGTCGCGATGACCGAAATAATATATAAAAAAAATTGGCTTCTCACAGAAGCCATCGAAATAGAACAGAATAAAAGAGAGAGGGAGAGACCGAGAGAAAGAAAGAAGAAGAGGAAGAAAGAAAGAAGAGGAAGAAGAAGAAGAAAGAAAGAAGAAGAAGAAGAAAGAAGAGGAAGAAGAAGAAGAAGAAGAAGAAAAAGAAGAAAAGAGGAAGGAAAGAGAAGAGGAAAGTGAAGGAGAAAGAGAAAGGGAAGAAAAAAAAGTAACCTAGAAAAATGATAGTCGAAAGGAAATGGTATCCAGGTTGGTGTACACTTATTTTCGAAGTTTGTATGTGTTTTGATTTACATTTAAGTTTTGGATAATTTAGTAAATATATGTTTATATTGTTTTTCTATTGAATAATTTCGATTTCATTATCTTTATCGTATTTTGATTATTGATTAGGTTGAAATTAATTGTTTCAGAAGTTCGAATGACCGAATAGTTGAATTGTTCTTATGATATTGTGCATATATGTTTTCCGTTTCAATTCGATTTGTAAATAACAGTTGTTATATGAAAATAGTGTATTAAAACGGCCCTAGGATACGTAGACATAGAAATGGATATCGGAGGTTGGTATACCAGCTGGGTTCAGTGAGCAGTACTACACCGACATTGACATTGCTATTGATGATTTATTATGTACCTCCTCATGGATTCGTCCAGGGGTAGGGAGACACGTATCTCCTCACGGATTCGTCCTGGGGTAGGGAGACATGTACCTTCCTAAGGATTCGTTCCTGGGATAGGGAGATATGTACCTCTCTAGGGTCCGAACCCTCAGTCCTAGAGTAGGGAGATACGTACCACTTTTAGGATTCGTCCTAGGGTGGGAGTTATATTCGACAGACAGCCACTGTGGTCGAACGACCCATATTCCAGTCCTGGTTTATGTTGAGTATTCTAGAGGGCCAAAATTGAAATGAATGGAATTTATTTATACGTTTATTTTAGTAAGTGAAATTGATTGTAAAATAAAGTGAGAATTTCATTTCGTACGAATTATTAACTTGATTTAGTTGTTTTTATTACATAGATTTCATATGATTTAAATTCATAATTGAATTGAATATGGTATTGTTTTCTTTAATTACATTGCGATTTAGAGTATGTCAATTATATTTATGAGTTTTAATAAATGAGTTTAGTGTACACCCACTAAGCTATATGCTTAGCGCGTCGGTTTTTATCACGCGTCGGTTTTTATCACGCGTAGGTCACAGGGATACCGAGGCAGATAAGGAGTAGAGAGGAGGTATCTGCAGATCGAAGAGTTCAGAGTCACTACATTGATTTGGGTAGTAATATATTTTTATATATATATATATATATATATATATATATATATATATATATATATATTCTGTAAGCATGCATATACAGAAGTCTGTAATTTCGAAGAGTTTATATATATGTTTTGTAAATAATTTTATGATTTCTGTTTTTCATTTTTAGAATGTTTGTAACTATTGAATTCTGAGTTATTGTATTTTAAAAACTGTTGGAAAGTCGCACTAAACGGCAGAGTGCGCATTTGATTGAAAATGATATTTGAAGTGTTGTTGTGAATTTTATTTGATTTGAGTTTTGTGGAAAACAGGTTTTGGGAAATCAGAAAAACAGAGGGAACTCTGTCGAAATTTTTAAAAGTGTATTTCGATGGGCTCACTAAACAACTATTTTTAAATTTCAAATTGATATGATTTTCAATGGTTTGAAGTGTATAAAGTGAATTTAGAAAGTTTTGAAAACCCGGTAACGCTCCCTGAGTCGATCCAGTCGGGTCGGGTCGGATCAAGGGGTGTTACACAATGATTCCGTTACTGCCGAAGTTTCAACGTTGGAGATGAATCCCGACAAGCATCAAATGATGGTCAGTTGTTAAATTTTTTATAAAATTTGTGAAATATTTGGTTTGTGAAATGTGTGAACTGCTGTTGTGAAATATTTGATTTGTAAAATGTTTGGTTTGTAAAATAATTGATTAGTGAATTGTTTTGTTATTGAAATGTTTTGTTAGGAAAATATTTTGTTATTGAGAAAGGAACTGGGTTTGAAGCAAGCAAATAAAACTCTGTATTCATTTGTTTTTGCAAGATATTAGCGGCTAAGGCCTAACGTCTCTGCCGGTGATTTTTGTGAAGGCATCATTCATGCCCATCTGAGGACATATGATGAAAGTTACCCTCCACTTGGAGTGAGGATTGTTTTCTGCTAATCGTAAAAATCTAAGGGAAGTGTGAATGTGATGTCTTGTAAGTTGCCGAATTTTTCTGTAGCTGTCAAAAATGTAGTTAAGAGTTCTAAAATGATGGCTCATGTAAGACATGAGCTTGTACATATGTTGTTGATGTTGTCTTGAGCAATATTTATTTGTTATTAAAGAATAATTGATTCTTTCAACAAAAGGCATTATAGGCACAATATATATTTCTTGATATTTTGTTCTATTGAATTTAATAGTACGCTTTGCTTTTTCATTTTAATTTGTTTTTGGGGCTTCTTGGCATTTGATGGTGTAATAAATGTTTTATACCAATGAAATCATGATTTGATTTTGTAAGCTTCTAATCTGCTCTAACTATGGCGTTTACATTCAATTTTATACTCAATTGAAATAATTACACTTCTTGTTGGAATTTTTTTGGTTAATCCTTTAGGAGCTCTGATTATTCTGGTTTGATAAAATACAATCAGCCTTTCATGAACATTGAATTTCCAATTGCCCTCAATGAAAGCATTAAAATAAGGAATATCCAAATAACAAAAAGGTCAAGGTTCAGATAAAAAATGATGGATACATAAATCATAATGAAGAAAACAATTCGAGGATTTTACAGACCATTACAGATCCAAATGCTATATAAGTACACTTAGAATCCAAAATCACAATCTTCTAGGTCTCTTAGCTCAAGCTAAATTCAAGTATAAAGCACAAATAATTAAAATTTATTTTCAAATCAAGAAAGCCCCTCAGATTATATAATTTATTAGGAAATGTTTGGTTAGTAATTTGTTATATGCTATAACTAATGATATCTATTTTCTTAATTTCATTATTTTTTTTTATTTTTAAATTTGCAGGGTGAATTAAGCTATTATTGGAAACGGGAGTTCGTGAAACTTAGGCAAGTAGAACTCGACCATGATGGCATATTGATGAGGTTAGTTTGGTTTGTAGTGGATTTTGTGTGGAATTTTATTGGGGTGTAAAATGTATTGAGTTCTTCATGATTGATTTAGGTTTTGTCTTCCTTACAGTGTTTAGTTTACTTGTAAAATATTTTGGACTAAAATGGAGTTGCTTAATGAAACAGTGCCCATTGTCAACATTGTAGGTCCTTCTCCCATGTTGTATTGATAATTACCATTGGGTTTTGTGCAAAATAAATTTGAGGAAGAAAATGATTATCATTTATGACTCCCTCCAGAAGCACAAAGATCCAAAACACCGCATTTCACAAATAGAGCCATTGATAAAATTCTTACCGTCAACGTTGAGGTGTGGAGGATTCTTCGAAAATACAGGTATCGCCTCTTGGATGGACGGTATAAAGGTTGATGTACTTTCGCCCGACAAACTGCCACAGCAGCCAGACAGGTAATCGATATTCATGATTAACAATTTTCACTATTATTATTTTTAATTATTTAAAATATTTTTAAATTTTGAATGAAATAGAGAATAGGGTTAGGAAACACAACTTAGGGCGGGTCCTTACCCCTGTCAGCAGGGGCATAGCCAGAAAATAATATTTAGTATTCTCAAACTTATTTTCTCAATTAGGCTAAAATAAAACTTATTTTCTTATAGAATATTTAGTATTCTCAAACTCAACTTTCTAAAAAATGGTGTACACTTTTTAAGTTCTCATCTTAATTGGAGCTTATTATACAACTATCATATTCGTAACCGTCCTTAAAATAAAAATTTTCACTCAAGTTGAGCAATTTGGGAAAGAGTTTCAATTTAAAGTGTATCTTCAGACCATAATCCTTCAAAAATTCAACCACATGCAACATAATCTAAATCAGAAACCAAAAATGGTCTTGCAAGTATTGAGCTTTACAGACAAGACAACCCACTACAGTGAAGCAGCTGAAAAAACAGTGTCTTGAGACCTTACCAGCAGAGAAAACAACAACTATGTTATAACAATTAGCCAACTAACACATTAACCAATTTATGAGCATATTGTAATATATCATCCTCCTCCACCGTGGCCTCTGCTGCAGATAGCTCTGTAGCCAGAGCCCTCTTCTCAGCTTCCAGGGCTGAGGCTTTCTTCTCTTTCTTCTCTGCCTGCCAACAAATATCTCAAACATGTGCGGTATCTGTTATTGGCGCCTCCTCCATCACTGCAGACTCCACAGCCTTGGCCTTTTTCGAAGGAAGTTAGCTTGATATCTCAGTGCCATCAGGGAAGACAAGACCCCTCCTCCTCTGACTCTGCCAACACCGTTGCCTGCATCTATAAGATTTTTTGAAAATATTTTAACAAATAATTAGGACGACAAAATATATGCACTTCATTTTCTCTCACATATTTTATCATATGGTCATTTAAGAAAAACAAGAAGTGGTTAAAACATGAAAAGGTAGAACAAACCAAAAACTCACTACAAACAAAGCAAAGAACATACATACCTTCAACTCCAAGAAACGCATTATATGTGGTTAAATATGATCCAAGTAAATTGTAATAAACCACACTCCACACTCACTTCTCTTCCTTCAATTCTTTCTTGCTCTCACTCACTGCTCCATCGTGATTTTTTCTTCCCTCAATTCTATATTAGTTTGCTGTTTCTACATTTCTGTTGTTCTTCAAACATGGCCACCTACACACTCGAATTATGGCAAAATCTTGGTGTACTGAACAGGAACGGCAACTGGCAAAATCTTGGTGTACTGAACATTTGGAGATGTATATGGGGTTTTGGGAGGGCTTCTATTATGCTTAAGGGTGAGTTAGCTGTCTGGTTGTGGTATAATTTGAAGGATAAGTGCTATAGTGACAGTAAGATCCCTAACCCTAACTACCTTCTCTTTGCCTCTACTTTGTGGTTCCTTTGGAAGCGGGATGCAGCAGTATTTTTGATGATAAGTTCAGCCTTCCTTTTTGGCCAAATATTGTCATCAAAAGGTATTGTCTAGAGTGGCTGCATGCTAATGAGTAATGACAGTGGCAAAATATTGTCTAGAAGGCTTAAGAGCTGTGTGGAGGGCAGGGCAGAGTCACATTGTGCTGGAATCAGACTCTCTGGCCATCAAGCTGCTGCATAATGAGGATATTAAGAACCACCCCCTGTTTAATTTAATTTTGAGTTGTAAGGAGATGATAAGAACGCAGTGGGACTGTGTGATTAGGCATGGTTTTAGAGAAAGCAATCGTGTGGCAGATGGGTTAGCCTTTCTGGGCAAGAAGCTGGGGGCTGGTATCAGAGTTTATGAGGAACCTCCTCCTCAGATAGCTGATCTTCTCTTGGATGATTTTCACTGCGTTGCTACGATGAGGACTGCTTCCTCTTAGCTTGTTTGTTTTTGTGTTGGGGCTGTAGGCCCTCCCCTGTACCAAAAAAAAAAAAAAAACAAGAAGAAAAAGAAATCAGCTTTATCTATCTTGTGCACAAGTTTGGAAGCCATCAGCATCTGCAAATGGGAATAACAAGTCACAATCAACTTATAGTCTTCCCCAAGTATACACAGAACAAACATAGAACTAAACAAAAGTTTCTCATAACAAAATTTACCCAACTAACACATTAACCAAATTTATGTAAGGAAACACTTGAAAGCATATTGTAATATATCTTACTCCTCCACCGTGGCCTCTGCTGCAGGTAACTCTGTAGCCAGAGCCCTCCTTTCAGCTTCCAGGAATGAGAGTATCTTCTCAAACATGTTCGGAGTATGTTATTGGCGCCTCCTCCATCACTGCAGGCTCCACAGCTTTACGCCTAATTGATTCCTCTGGTTTCCTAATTGTATTGTATGTACATGATCGCAATAATGGAGTCTCACGCCCAACCAGGACCTACTACTAGGAAAATCAATTACTTTTATCTGAAAGAGGAATGCGAGAATTCTTGATTCAAATTCAACTGGAAGAACAAATCCCACTGAACTCCATTGGTCTACAATTCATCCGTAACAGGCTAACCTTGAAGAAACCCCAACTCTCTCAAGTTGAGAGGTGTGTTTACTACGAGGTTTTGCTTGTAACTCCGTTCATTAAAAAGACAGAGATACATTAATCCAATCGAATTTGAGTATGGATATCAAATTTTACTTATATGTTTTTTTGGTTCATATTATTACAAATATTTTCTAAATTGATCAAACTGACTACTCTGATAAACTTATTAATGGTCAACTATCATAAAATTATCTAAAAGACAATATTACCCTTAAAGAAACAATTAATTGAATTATAATTTTATCTTATAATTATAATTTCACCAGATTACAAAGAAACTGCATTATATGTGGTTAAATATGATCCAAGTAAATTATAATAAACCACACTCCACACTCACTTCTCTGCCTTCAATTCTTTCTTACTCTCAGTCACTGCTCCATCATCATTTTTTCTTCCCTCAATTCTATATTAGTTTGCTGTTTCTACATTTCTGTTGTTTTTCAAACATTGCCACCTACACACTCGAATTATGGCAAAATCATGGTGTACAGGATCGCAACAATGAAGTCTTACGCCCCACCAGGACCTTTACTGAGAAAAATCAGTTACTTTTTATAAGAAAGAGAAATGCGAGAATTCTTGATTCAAATTCCATTGGAAGAACAAATCCCACTGAACTCCATTGATCTACAATTCATCCGCACAGCCCATCTGGTATACCAATTCCAATACCAGATGGGCTAAAAATTTTCCTACTTAAAAATGTTTTTCCTAATTGTAATAAATGTTTTTCTTACTTAAAAATTTGAGAGTGAAAAAAGAAGGTAACTCAAAATAACAATCTCATTCACTTATCACTCGACCGGCCCAACTTTCACCGGTAACAAAAGAAGTGTTAAACTCTTGTTATCTTTTAATATTGATTAAAATTTGTATTAGTATATGGTAAAACATGACTGATTTTAATTTCTTTTGTCAAAATGTGTCCAATTTTATATTAAAAAATAATAAAAAAGGGTAAAACAATTCGATTGTTGCCAAAAAAAAAAATAGCTAGTAGATCATTAATGATATAGAAAGCTATTGAACACAAAAAAGAAAAAAAAAAGAAAAAAAGAACAAAATCAATTACATATTGGATTAATAAATTAAATGTTATGACATAGAATCAATAATAATACAATTAAGATAAGATTTAATTGTAGTCTTTTTTGAATATGATAAACCATCACAATTTGAGAGGAAGACAATGATAACATCATGCCTTGGCAATTTGAAACATTCTCATTCTCTTTGTACTGCTAAACCATGCAACCTGCTTCATATTGATAACATCATTTTAACTTCTTGTTGATTCTCGCACGGGAAATAATGGAAGCGAATTCAGGCAATCACGATAATTTTCCTCCTTTGCAAGCAAGTTTATTACTATATAAAAAGTTGTTGCATGTGGAATCAAATTTCTCTCCGCCATTTTGTGAAGAAGTTCAACCACTTTTGGTGTCTCATTGCTTTGGATGAAACCGCACATAAGGGTATTAAATGTGACTACATTTGGGACACAACCTTTTTCCTCCATATCCCATAACAAAGAGTTTGCTTTTTCTAGTTCTCCTTCTTTACAAAGGCCATTTATCATGATGCTATATGTTACAACATTCGGCACTAAGCCTTTGTGAGGCAAACTATGGAATAGCTCCCAAGCCATTTCGATCCTCCCAGATTTATACAATCCATCGATGAGACAACTGAAAATTTCAATTGTAAATTGAAATTTGCGATTTTCTAAAGTTTGAAAGAATTTCAGTGCATCTTGAACACAATCATTCTTGCAGAGGCCGTCAATAAAAGCAGTAAAGATGCTTAAATCAGGTGTAACATCATAAACTTGCATCTCGTCGAACAGTTTTCGTCCGTCTCCAACTCTACCTACCTTAAAAAGGCCAATTAGCAAAGTGTTATAAGTAACAACATTTGGCCTAATTTCCTTGGAAATCATTTCCCTATAAAGATCCATGGCTAGGTCTAATTTGTTATTCTTACAATACCCATGGATCAAAATACTATAGCTAAAAACATTAGTCATACACCCTTTACTTGTCATGGAGCCAAACAACTTCTCAGCATTATGAATTCTACCCACCAAGCAATAGCCATGCATAAGTATGTTATAAGTGAAGGTGTCAGGTTGAACACCTCTCTTAATCATCAATTCATACAA
Source organism: Xanthoceras sorbifolium (assembly GCA_003430845.1). Taxonomy (NCBI): domain Eukaryota; kingdom Viridiplantae; phylum Streptophyta; class Magnoliopsida; order Sapindales; family Sapindaceae; genus Xanthoceras; species Xanthoceras sorbifolium. The sequence continues at coordinate 5,129,535 of CM010615.1, forward strand.
CCTATTTGCTTCCTCCATCTTCCCATTTTTACAAAGTTCATCTAGCAACACAGTAAATGTCACTATAGTGGGCTGCACACCTTGATTCAACATCTCTAAAAAAAAGCTTTTAGCCTCTTCCCAATCACCAATACAACACAAACTGTGAATAAGAGAGGTATAAGTGACCGCATCTGCAGGGATTCCCATGCCTTTCATTTCCAAAAACACTTCTTTGGCTTTATCTATAAACCATCCTTGCAAAGACCGTCAATCATACTACCATACCAAACAACGTCAGGCTTAAAATCATATTTGCCATTCCCATTAACCGCCTGTTGGTGTAACTGAAGAGCAACAATCGTATTGCCAGTTCGACATAACCCGTGAATCAAAGTGGCATATGTGACCACATCAGGCCTACAGCCAAAGGCAACCATTTTCTTAAGAAGCCGAGTAGCTTCTATAATTCTATCTTCCGTACAGAGACCTTTAATTAAACAGTTAAAAGTCACATCATTTGGGCTAAAACCCCTCCTCAAAAGGGCACCAAGTGCCACAAAACCATCACCAGCGTTACCCATTTTGCAAAAACAATTAATCAAAATATTTGAAGTAATAAAATCAGGCACCAACCCAACTGAATTCATTCTAATCTGAAGAGAAATAACATCACCATAATGCTTATTCTTCACAAGAGCAGTAAACAAAATATTGAAACAAGACATTGGAGGAGTGGGTCGCACATGAATCATATAATCGAAGAAGTAAAGTGCTTCATGGAGGTCGATTTTACCTGATTTGCATTTCCCATGAAGGAATTCACGAACCCGAGCTTCATCTTTTGAAATAATAGATTTAGGCTGTGAAGTGGTAAAATGCTTGGACAGAGAAGAGACTCCATTTCTGAGAATCAAAGATCTTGAGTGAGCGAATGAAGACAGTAGTATAGCTTTGAAAGTTGTCATCTTCAAAACTCTTAGAGAGAGAGAGAGAGAGAGAGAGAATTTTGATGAGCATATCAAAGCTGGAAACTTCTGCACAAACAAACGATATGAGGTTGTAACTGGAAATGATACGGGTCGGAGTTTAGTCCGAGTTTGATGGGTTTGTAGAGTTGGATCCTATTGATGGTCCACTCTAATATTGGGCTTGAATCTAGTGTATCTTGAGCCTGATCATTGGCCCATTAAAATTTTCTCCATCTGTCCATAATTGAAAATAGAAGATATTCTCACTTGTATCATGGTGTAATTATAAAATTATTTTGAGAGTTGTTAATTCCTACTTGGATTAAATATTTGGAAGTATATTTATTGTGATTGATCTGAGTAGATCCTGAAAAAACTCAAACTTGATCGGATATCAAATTTCAGATAATAATTTTCTAGATGTAAAAACATTAGTCTGGAGAAAATTGCAAATAGTGAAGGTATCCTAATTCTTCAATCTTATTCTTATAGAGCCTATTGAGCACATCTCGATAGTGTAATATTAAAGTTTCAATCACTGCAAAATTGAGCACAAAAATTGAATTTCTTTACCAACCTATATGTTAACCATTATATTTGTAAAATTAAACTTTGTATCGCTAGTTGAACCTTTAACCATTTGAGCTTATATTTAATTGTAAGGGAGAGCCAACAGGTAGTGTATATATGTTTAGGTGCATGACATGATATTTAATTGTTCGTATTTCTTCAAACTTCATAATACCAAAAACAAAACAAGTTCGTTGACTAACGTTAATTAATAATTACATAAAATTCTAGAGTTAGAATGTGTACATACACCATAAATTGAATAACATACAATACTTTGCTACAATTTAACAAAGTGAAGCATTACTGCGCTACAAACATCTCAAAGAGGAGGATATTAAAAATCACAAACAAGAAGAATCAAAATTGCAAAGAAAAAAAAATGCATGCTTAGAATGAAACCACCGTGGATAATAGCCAACACCATCAATGTGTCATATGGAATCGATACGATTATATTAACTTTTTGTAAGTGTTTGATTTAGATTCCGATTGAAATTAAATTCCATAGAGTTATCACTTTATTTAAAAATCGAATTTCACTTTAAGATTCGAATTTAGATTGGATCAGATTTCAATAAGTTTATGATGGGTTGAAAATGTGAGTGCCTTACTATATAAGTTATCAGAAAAAAAGTAAATAAAAATTAAATTTATCAATATGGTTTTCCTGACGGCCTGACCGTCTGACATTAGTCAACGTTAATGGAGGGTGGCTGTTTTTATCTATGCTTCATTGCAAGAACTGTGAAAGCCAAGCGACATAACGACAGACAGTTAATAACCAACGTTGAAGGCTCTGTGCGAAGATGTAAGTAATTTCTCCATTTGCTTCTATGACGATTTGGGTTTATCAGGGGCGGAACAAGAAGACTAAAGGTGGGGGGACCAAAGTATACTTATCAAACTGTTTACGATACGTGTGATAATGAATTAAAAAATGAATATTTATAGGATAACAAATTTAATTTATGTCATAATTTGAAGTTTTGATTATAAATATATATATATATATACACACATCGAATTAACATGTAATAATCTTCCTCTTATAGGGTAAAGAATATAAAGTAGAACTATGACTATTTCGAAAAACCTTTTAAGAGTTACTTTATTTTTTTGGGTAGAAAGTAATATAGTAGACAAAACCTATAAAAGGTTTAAAAATTACAAATATGTAAATCCCCGGTCGATTACTATCCTTACAAATTAATAAATAAAATCTTACAAACACAAGAAAATTCAATTAATGGAAATAATAATTTGCTTCTCTGTTAGAAAACAGTGAGAAAAATGTCAAATTGAACCAAATAAGTTCAATTTAATAATTATAATTTCTACAATTTATCATCAAAAATTGTTATCATCATTTTATTATTTAATCAAATACTTAGCAGGCATATATGTAGTACAAACTATAAATCCCAAAATTATTATTTTTTTCTCCAATTTCTTAATAGGCAATAATAAAAATTAATTTATATGTTATGTGATCCAAATAAATTTAATTATTTAATTAAAAGCTCAATACAAATTATTTACATAAAACTAACAAATAATGTTTAAATAAACTAAATAAATATAAAAATTGTAAATTACTTTAAAAAATATAGAAGTACCAAATATTGAACTAGAAAAATTAGAAACCAGATAAAAATGCTTGCTTGTTTGAAGCAAGCAGCTTTTTTTAATTCAATAGGAGGTGAGGTAATGCCGCTGCCACTGTAGTCAGTAACTGGAAAAATAAAAGTGAGAAAATATAAAGGGAAAGTGAAAAGTATATTATATTATGACTTTTTTTTTTGTTATTATTTAACTATCAAGGCTATTTTTGTTATTTAATAATATGCTTTGTGTGTTTTAATTTCTTAGGGTTTTCAGATGAAAGTTTTGTCTTTTTTTTGGACAATAATATGCTGAGGATTTTGTGTTTGGCTACTAGGCTTTTGTAGATTTAGTTTTTTTGATTCGTTTGTTTAGGTGTGTGTCCTGTTATTGTTGAATTTTGTTTTAGTGTTGATTTATGTCGGAAAGACAGTGTTATTAAATCACCGTGAATCTCTCATTTCTATTTCTTTTTTTTTTTCCTTTTTTAACCTTCAAACTTAACACCAGAGAAATTCAGTGTGAGTTTTTATAAAATTTAATGTAAGTAATTCCTCCATGGGTCTTTCGACGGAGGGCGCGTCTCTGCTTCATAATGTTCTGGAGCGAGTTTTTACACCTTTCGCCATCGGTGTAATCTGCAATTTTTTGCCTGTAAATTTAATGTTAGAAAATTGAGCAAACGGTCTGTTTCTTACAGGTGGTAGAGGTTCGAATCCTCTAACGGCCCCCCTTCCTCTAGCGCCAAACTGTTGACATACGGATCTGATCAACGTGGTAAATTGGTGAATACTTGATATTTGGAGGATTTGAGTAGAAAGAGACGATGAGATAAAAAATTTTAAAGTGGTTCGGCTTCAAGGAATGCCTACATTCATTGTTCTTTGTATTAAGTCGAGCTCGTCGTGGGATGTTGCAGAGCTCGCTTATGCTTATATTTTCTGAAAAAATTGGTAACCTTTGTAACAAGGGTATCCCGTCCCTTTTATAGTGTGAAGTGGCGGGAGTCTCTCTGTTTTACATGAAATTTAATTACACGTTTTAAGGGAGAGAATTTATCCCTTAATGGTAGTGGTTTAATATAAGTGTGATTGCTGATTGTGAGGAATTTGAAGTTGATTGAAAGTCTGATTAGTTGACTCAAAGTGATTCCTGTATTCTTGAGATTCTTCCTTAAATTACTTCGCGCTGGATTATCTTGCGATCTGCGGGCTTCTAGGTTGGTAAGTTGCGGGCTATCTTCTTGGTGGACCATTGGCTCTGCGAGGTGTTGTACTTCGAGTCTCTTGTCGTTCCTTTGCAATTTGTTGGGCTTTGAGGCCCATTTGGTTCTTGCAGTAAATTCTTAGCCCTACATGCGTGTGGGGCCTTCCTTGAAATTTTCAGTACTTTAGGCCTGTTTGGGCCTAATGTAATTTTATATATAACAAATGAGATTGAGGAACTATGGAAGAAGTTGGCGAAGAAGAAGAAATATATAATGGATTTGGGTGTACAAACCAAGGATCTTGTGGAATTGACAAGAACATCCTAGAATGCCTTTGATCAATTTCTTGTCAACGTAAACTTGGAGAAGGAAAACCAGATTAATTTCTGACAAGCACATGGCTTGCATTGAAACACAAAGCTTTCTAATGGGTTCAAGAGGAAAGTTGCAGACTTCATGTACAATCAATAATGTGCATGGTACCTGGATTACTGATAAGGTGGAGATGAAGTGTTGACTAATTGCCAGAGGGTCACTAGAGGCTTCTCTCTTGATGGTAGTTGTTCTATATGTGAAAGTGATTGGGTAGGACACTGACCAACTTTTACGAAGTTGCCCAGTCTCTTGATTTATTTGGGAGAATATCTTCACAGGTAGTAATAAGTCCTCTACATTTTATGGTGATTTAAATACTTGGCTGTTTATTAATCTGAATAATAAAGCTACTGTTTGTGATGGGATTCCTGTGTATCTTATATTTGCTTTATCATCGTTTGATTATTTTTAAGGGTGGATTGCACTCAAGTAATCTGATTTTTATTATAATTACACGTTTAATACCAGTTTTATTATAATTGCAATCGAATACCCTACTTTCCGTTGACCACCGTTAAAGTAACGGTTGACCAAACAGTTCAGGAACAAATTGGTGTTTTACGTTTAAATTTATTTTTAAAAAAATTTAAAAAATCATCCAATCAATAAGAACATGTCACGTCATATTTTAATTAATTTTGAAAAAGTAACCATATTTTTAAATAAAATAATATATTAAAAATATTTTTTTAAAAAAAATTAAAAAAATAGATGGAGATCTCTTCCACCGCATCACAAAAAAAAATTAAAAAAATTTTAAAAAAAATTCTAATTCGAACGCGAACCAAGATCATCTGAGTTTTCAATTTTGTTTTTTGTTTTTTCTTTTGCAGGGGCAGTCTCGTTATTTTACCATAATCCGTTTGATCAACCGTCACTTTAACGGTGGTTAACGGAAAGTAGGGTATTCTAGTGCAATTATGACAAAACTGATATTAAACGTGCAATTATGATAAAAGTTAGGGTACTTCTGTGCAATTCACCCTATTTTTTAATTATGCTAGAGATTGATGGCTTGCCAATTGTAATGATCAGAAGGCTAGGGAAAAATTGTTGATGTGTGTTGGATCCCCCCCTGATGAAGAGATGTGGATGGGAACAAAAGTGTTGTTGACAGTATTATTGCAGATGGTGGTCTTGTAAGAGACCATAGAATTTTTTTTTGGCTGGGTGGGTTTAGTGCTAAGAAGATTATGGTTGAAAATGTTTTTAAGTTATTTTGGTTGCAAATTCACTATATTTAGGTAGAGTTCATAACTTTGATTGACTCGCGGCAATTGAATGTATCCTAACTTGGGATTCAGAGTAGATGAACAAGTGATGTGGTAAAACCGTTTTATTTAAGATTATCTCTACAAAGTTTTGTATTCTTTTGATTAAGTAGAGAACAAGCTCATCAACTCAATATATGACTATCAGATTGGAACGTCGTAAATTTATATAATGTCTAACAATTATAGAATTCATTGTTTTATTTCATTATTACTATACTACGTTTAAGCTTTCCAAAATTTACTCTTTTGGTAAAGATGATTGGATTATGCAGCTGGTAATACGGAATATAAATATAATACTTTTTTAATAAGATTTATTAAATTTCATTGAAATTTCTACAATTCTCCATTATATAAATTATGTCAAAAACTCTCATTCATCAATCACTTCAATAAAAAACTTATTATGAAGTTGTAATTTAATATTTTTCAGATAAATATCAAGTTGTAATATGATATTTCATTTTTATTTTTGAATTGTACAATTACAAAATTAGTTACAAATCTGTTGGGACATATCGAGATCAGTATATATAATATTTCATTTTTATTTAATACTATACTAATTTTTACCTTCAAATTTTACATTTTTGGTAAGATGAGCGGATTATGCGGCAGATAATTTGGGATATGGATATGTATTTCTTTAATAAGATTTAATAAATTTCATCAAAATCTATCCAATTCTCCCTATAAATTATGCTAAGGACTTCATCCATCATTCACATTTGAGAAAAATATTTTTTTTAAGTAGTAGTATGATACTTAGATAAGTACCATGGTTATAGTTGTTGAAAGAGAAGAACGTGGTAGAGAAACAAGTGAAGCGGGATCAAAAGGAAAAATTCAAAAGAAGAAGATACGATCATGGAGAAATTTTGATTTATCTGATCAATAACTTACCAGAAACTAACGACAGGTAAGATATATTTAAATATTTATAGTTTATTTTTCTATCGATCTGACTATATATTATATGAAGAAATAAACTCTTAGATTGGCTTTTTTTTAATTATTATTATTTTAAAGTATTACGAAATGAGCTATTATTATGGTATTATAAATAACATGAACGCTAATGGGTATGCCGTAGAACATAAGCCTAAATGTAGATGATGTTGGTACGATGGTCGGAAAATCTTGCAATGACACTAATATTATTTTTATTTATTTAAAATATTTTTAAATTTTAAATTAAACGGGGAATAGGGCGGGGCGAGCCCCTGCCCCTGTCAGTGTTAACTGGGGTGGGGGAAGGAATTGGAAACGGGAGCAAAGGCAGGGGAACTCAATAAGAACTCAATAACTCAATCAAATACTATCACGTTGAAATGCACATTAATTTAGGTAAGATCTTACCATAATAGAATTTCATGTTGGAATGCAGTACCATCTTCGAAGGCGGTGCTCCGGATGACGGTTGCTTTTGTTGTATTTGTCAAGTAAGAGCCTATATTAATATGTAGAATCAGAAACCTTATTCAATTATGTATGCTACTTTTTCTTTTTCATTTTTTGACATAACACTTGGTGTCCGGGGACTCAAAGACCTGTGATATTGCAAGGTTGAATGAGCATAGTTTGCCAGGACCAAGCCAAATTGGGCGGTGGTACTACTTTAGCCTCTTTGATTTTTATTTTTGTTGCATGTTTGTGAATCTCTTGTAGGAAGAATTTGCTGTTACAGAAGATATTGGTACGCTGGATTTTGGGCATGATCATCAAGCCAACTGCGTTTCGCAGTGGCTGGTGCTAAATAATTCATGTCCCATCTGTAAAGCAAGAAGCTTGGCTGCTTTACCAGGATAATGTCGTCACCTCTAACTCAAAGGTCAGCCGCTGATCTACAGAGAAGTAAATGGCTAATGGTCAATGAGGAGTCCTTTTTTTTTTATAAAAATGCAGAACTTTCTCACATTGTATATATGTTAAGGGTTTGTTTGGTGTGTTAGAATACAAACATCTCAAGCTCAAGCTCACAGCAGCTCAATTTCTTACTCAACTCCTTGCATCAGTTCCAGTGACAGTTCAAGTAATAAGAAGCTCATGAATTGTACTACTCTACTTGCATTTCCATTTGCCAACTTGTGGTAGCACAAATGATAGATATTAAAAGGATGATCAAGCAATGATGCAAGATTCTCAGGTGGCTGAGAAGTTATTAAAGTTGATTTAGTTTAGGTTTTTATCTATCAGCAAAGTTAGTTATTCTGGGAAGCTAATGTGGCCAAGTTTATGATAAATGATTGCTTGCTCGTGATTCACAGGAATTCAGTTACTTGCTGACTCAGCCTCTAGATTAGTATATAAACTCTCATATAATGTTATTGATTCATTGAATCTGATCATTGAATTGTAGAAAGAATAATGTATCAATTTGGATTTCTCTTATAACCGGTCGTGTTTGGATTAAGTAAAATTTGTAGTTAGTATTATTTTTTCTCATTTTACTATTAATTAAATGAAGTTTACTAATTCAGTCCTATCCAATCATATTTTCTCCTATCCTATCATTAACGTTTTCTTTTCATTGAAAATTCTTAGGAGAAGCGTTTGCTCATTTTAAAAATTTTCCTAAAGTTTTTCATGAGAGACATTTACTCTAAATTTAATTTTATGTGTCTTGTAGTTTGTCTTTAATCAAATAAAATTATCAACTATCTAAAATAAATAGAAAAAAAAAAAAAAAAACTGCTGGGTTAAATAGATTGATTTTGGGTCACCAATTAAAATAGTAAATGGATTTGATTGATTGTGATTGGGCCACCAATTGGACCGAACTCTAAATACCCAACAGCTTGTCCATACCCGAATTCTTCAAACTCCGACCCGTCTCCGTCCTTTCTTTGATATCCTCTTCAACTCATTTTCAGAATTTCATCAAAGAAGCAGACTCTCTCTCTCTCTCTCTCTAAGGGTTTTGAAATACTCAGAAATGGAGTCTCATTTCTCTGTTCAAGCATTTTGCCACTTCACACCCTAAATCTATTATTTCAAAAGACGAAGCTCGGTTCGTGAATTCCTTAATGGGAAATGCAAATCAGGTAAAAATCGACCACTTACCTTGTTTGATTTCATGATTTTTGCTATTTTGTGGAGAATAAACACATTATTTAATGATTTTGACTTTCCTAATCCTAACTGGTTTTTGAATAAGATGTTGAAAATAGTTTCCTAAAAACAACTCTCTGTTTCCTAATCAAGAAAGTCAGAATATACTTGGAGAGGGGTGATGGTGCCGGTCAAGAACACTCCGACACTCAAATTAGAACGATTTAATAAATAAAAATAGAAATATAATGTATTAATAGTAATAGATAATAATTTCTCCTTGTGTGATCCTTTTGGGGAAGTATGGTCGCAATAATATGTGTGGCCGAACTACGTGACGGTGGACGGAGCCATTGAAGGTCGAAAAAGAGCTTAAAAGATCCTGATCAAGTAAGTCTTCAAAATAAAATTTAGAGAGTCTGGAGAATTTTCTGTGTCAAAATATCAACCTCTTGGACTGTAAGGGGCCTCTCTCTATATATATATATATATATATATATATATATATATATATATATATATATATATATATATAAGGTTTAGGTGCCTATTGGAGAGGTCTACGAGACGTTACGATACTCTCATTATTGTACTCGTTAGAGCGATCTACACTATAATATTCTCAATAGTGCATTCGTTGGAGGGGTCTACGGAGGTGTTATGGGAGTTAAATTGGTATATTTATGACTTTTACGAAGGTGTTATGGGAGTTAAATTGGTATATTTATGACTTTTAATTGAGTATTTTGGGGATTACAGGAGCATTTTACCATTTGGAAAATTTCTTGATCTTTGTGGAATATCTCATTTTCTTGCGCTCTACATGGTCTACATGGCTTACGTTCTACCCGTTTTGTTATCTGGCTAATTGACAATTTTTGACCACTGCTATATGTTAAAAAAATATATATATTTAAAAAATTGTAAATGTGTTATATTCATTTAAAACAAACTTTCTTTTATTTATTTATTCGGTTTTATACGTGAACGGATTAGGATCCTCTTCAATTGATTTTCAGAATTTCATCAAACAAACAGAATCTCTCTCTCTCTCTCTAAGGGTTTTGAAAATGACAGCTCACTCAAGATCTTCGATTCTCGGAAATGGATTCTCTTCTCAGAAATGGATTCTCTATTATTTCAAAAGACGAAGCTTACTTGTTTGATTACATGATTCATCTGCAGCCCACTCCTCCCATGTCTTGTGAAGAATAAACACAAATCAAACACATTAACATATTACTCATCACTCACTGCTCCATCATCTTTTTTTCTTCTCTCAATTCTATTGTACTCATCTCTGTTGTTCTTCAAACATGGCCACCTACACTGAATTATGGCAAAATCATGGTCTACTGAACAGACTGTGCGGTTGATGAGAAACGATTCCAAGAACCGTTTTCTAACATTACTGTCAATCCACTTGTACATAGTTGTCGATGAAATCGTACAATTGCAGTTTTTGGAAGACTCCATAATATTGGATGGTGAATCTTTGGACGGAGGATTAGTGCAGCAGCAGCAGTTGGATGATTCAATAATCTTGGATGGTGAATTGTTTGAAGAAGTGGGTGCGGTTCCACATTTAACTGAAATGAGAGCAAGTAGAGGATTCAACATATTGTTCAATATGTTTAAAAAGTGTTGGTATTGGTGAAATTGTTGCTCGATTGCTATGTTCTCATCTTTATCACACGATATGCATCACTCGCTGGTTGTACAAGAAACCCACATGCCCTCTCTATAGAGCTCCTACTGTCTAATTTTTTTTGTAATTACTTCAAGTTTATTGCCTTGTTAGTCATCAAAAATTTTATATCAAGATCATGAATTTTAGTGATTCAATTTACGATTTTTTTTCTCTATTTGTGGTGATTAACTCATTTATAGATCAAATATGTGTTGAAGCATATGGTTTCGATGTCACTTTTGAATTCAATAAGGTTAAAATTAGTAATTAAATCAGAATAATTTAAAAACGTTATTCATTCTTATCAATGAACCATGTTTACAAATAATGATCAAAATGAGCCTTCAAGCTATTAAGTTTTTCGGTGATTAGGTAACAAAGGTTTAGTATTTTGATCTATTAGTTCATAGAGTTATTTTCTCAACCGCAGCCATTTCTGAAACACCTCTAACAGAAGAGCAAGAAACCATCATCAATGAATGTGAATGTTACTATTGGGGAGAGATTCCTATTGCTTTTGTTTTACTAATTATATTTGCTCCAGGTTTGAGCTTTTGAAGCAATGCCTACTATTGGTACTTAGATTATGCAACCGATAATTCTAGATATTGATATATATTTTTTAAAATAAAATTTAATAAATTTTATTGAAATCTATGCGATTCTCCCTATAAAATTATGCCAAGGATTTCAGCCATGATTCACATTTGAAAAAATTATTATTATTTTTTTCAAATTGTACTATGATACTTCAAATAAATACTATGGTTATAGTTGTTGAAGGAGAAGAACATGGTAGAGGAACAAGTAAAGTAGGATTAAAAGGAAGAAAATTAAAAGATGAAGATAACGGTCACGGAGAAATTTTAATTTATATAATTAATAACTTATCAAAAATTAATGGCAAGTGAATATATTTAAATATTTATAATTTATTTTTCTATCAGTCTGATTATATATTATATGAAACAATCAGCACAAATAAACTTTTCAATTGGTTTTTTATTTTTATTATTATTATTTTAAAAGAATTACGAAATGAGTATTATGAATGTTTTTCTTACTTGTCCTGATTTGTTTATTATTTTTTTTGTTTCTTATTATTTTCTAGTTTTTTTAATTAATTAATTATTTATTTATTTTAAAAAGAGAGGGGGCACTTCGGCCAACACACAAGATGAGACTTTACCACCGTGGAGCGGCTTTTTGCAAAAAGATGAGGGGGAAACTCAGTAAGATGTCGGAGAAGCGAAATATACGAGATCACAAACGTAGATTGCTCGCGGCTAAATATGAATATTGACGAAAGCTTTAGAAAGCCTTTTATAAAGATCCCGATCTTCCTAGTGAGATGCGGGACAAACATCGTTATAAGTTGTCCAAGTTGCCAAGAAAGAGAAAGAGTTCCTTTGCACGAGTAAGAAACCGATGTATTTTCACGGGTCGCCCTCGTTCCGTATATGAGTTCTTTCGAATTTCTCGTATCGTTTTCATAATTTTCACGGGTGGGTTTCGGGTCTAATTTCATAATTTTATTATTTTTATCTTTATTTTATTTTATTTAATAAATTGTATGGGTAAAAATTTATATTTTGAGTAGAATTATTTTGTGAATGAAGAAATATTTTATAATATTATTTTTATTTATTTAAAATAATTTTAAATTTTAAATTAATCGAGGAATAGAGCCGGAAAACAGAATTAGAGAGGAGTCTCCACCCCGTTAGCATTAATTGGGATGGGAAAAACGAGTTGAAAACAGGAACAAAGATCGTTCAACTAAATAAGAACTCAATATCTCAATACAATACTACTACTATGTTAATTTATATAATGTCTTAGTATAATAGGATTTCATTGCAAATCACTTTGACATATTATTTTACGCATGACTGACCAAATACATAACTAGTACGAAATCCTACAAGAACAACAACACTTGTCAAAGAGGTTGTGGTGGTGGTCACGTTGACGTCTCTTTCTCTTTCTCGCCAGTGAAAGTTGGTTGCTGTCACAAAGAATCCAAAAATGGGAAACACATCAAAAATAGGAAAAAGACATCAAAAATAGGCAAAATAGCTTTTACTTGTGACTTCACTTTTAAGGTAACTCCCTAAACACAAAATCTTCCAAAAACAAAAAAAACTACTACTGTACTTGCCCAACTTCTCTTGTCTGTCAACAACTATAAAAGTCCAAGAAGCAAAGGAGGAGCCAATGAAACTGAAACTGCTGTTGTTTTCTCTCGATTTTCAAGGCTTGTCTTTTTTTGGAGAACAATCTCATAAGGATATCTACTCTCGTCATTCTATGCAATGTTCAGTTTTTTGTGCTTGTTCTCTGTAATGGGTCTGCATTGGTAGTTGTTTGTGGTATGTTCTTTTTTTTTTTCGTTTTCTTTTTTTTTTTAATTTTATCAACTGGGTTCTTGATTATTCATCAAATAACACTCTTGAAGTTTGTATCATTGTAGTTTCTTTATCTCTATGTTCAATTTCTTAAAAGTTTTTTTGTTTTTGATTTTTTTAATGTTCTTTAAACGGATAGAAACAGAGTTTCTTAATGATTTTCCTGATTTTTGCAGGACTTAGAAGAAGTATTTGAGAATCAAAAAACTGGGTTGCTCTTCAATTGGCATTTTGGGGTTGAATTGTGACTAAAAATCTGAGGTTGGCAGGCCATGGGAAGGAGCAAAAAGTTGAAGAAAGAATTGGTTGCAGAGGACTGGTGCTTTGTTTGTAAGGATGGAGGATCACTCAGAATCTGTGATTACAGGTAAGTTTAAGAGAATCTTGTAAGCTTTTATGGACAGTTATACTCAGGATTCCGGATTTCGTAATAATCAGAAATCCGGAGGGATTTCGCAATTATTAGATAGATTTAACGGCTAAAAGTATTTTGTCTTTTTTGTACTTTTGGTTGACTTAATTTAATAATTTTATCCTTTTCATGTCGTTAGATACGACAAATATGGCTACAGACACGTGCGCGCGTGCGCATATATATATATATATATATATATATATATAATGAAAGACAAACAGAGAAGAAAATGTAAAAGTCAAGATTGACATTCTGATCCTTGCTTTTGTTATGGGGCAATGAAGGGCAATTCTGTCTTTGTCATTACACAGTGCACAAGGTCACATGGGTGATGCCTTAGTTAGGTTGGAGAATGGAGATGTTGTTTTCTTGTAAATGCTATATACTATTACTTTTAATAGTTCCCTTTGTTGTACTTTCTTTTTTTTCTTTTTATTATTATTTTGTTTTCTGTCCATTTGCTTTGAGAAGTTAAGGCTGCTTGTTTATTTTCCTTAAACAAAATTTCCATCACTAGCTTAAGCCAAAATAAAGACCGAAACTTTCCTGACAGAATGACATAAATCTCTTTAATTCTGTTAAAATTTGCGAAATGATAATCTTTAGAGAAGTGTATGAAGTTTTTGTTAAATAATGAGCTTGGCCATTACAATGCACATACATTCATATCATATGATAATTTTGACAACGTTTTTTAAATACCGTTTTCACATCATTGAGAATAAAGCTTTCTGTGCCTTGATAGAGAATGTTGTCTGTTTTATTAATTGCAATGTACATTGTCTGTAGGGACTGCCTAAAAGCTTATCATCCTGAGTGTGTAGACAAAGATGATTCCTTGTTGGACAGTAATGATCGATGGACCTGCAGTAAGTTGTTGTTAGCTGTGATGATGCCTTCTCTATGTATTAGTTTATCATAATCATTGAACTCTGTTTTTAACTTGTCAAGTGCATTGAAATATCGTTTATATGATATGTAGCAATGTATGTATTTATATATCTAAGTGTGTATGCATGTGTAGGTTTGTAGATGTAGTGTAGGCACACATTTATATATGTATGTATGTGTATGTGCAATCATGTCCTTATGTATGCATGTATGCAGGTAGTTGTGTATGTGTATATGTGTTTCAGTGTTTGGTATATATTTGTATATGTGTGTGTATCTCTGTCAATATGTGCTCGCCTACGTCTGTGTGTATGTATGTTTGTCTTTGTGCGCGTGAGTATACATGTGCGTGTACGTGTGAATTTGTGTGTTTGAAGTCAGTGCTTCTATCCACGATTTTTCGAAATGGTACCAAAAGAATGATTTTCATGTCTAGGAGTCTTTGTCTTTTCATCAATGTGAAGTTCAATGGATGTTACATGAAAAATTTAGCTCACTATCTGATTAAGATATCTCAATTTCATTCTGTTCTTTCTGCTTTCTCTGTTTCTTGCATTTAGTGATTTCTGCATCTTGTAGAACATAGCTTCTAACGTACTAAGTTCTACATTTCAGATTGGCATTGTTGCTGCGTTTGCAATAAAGTCCCGAAATTTTATTGCTTTTGCTGCCCATC
Organism: Xanthoceras sorbifolium; assembly: GCA_003430845.1. Lineage (NCBI taxonomy): Eukaryota > Viridiplantae > Streptophyta > Magnoliopsida > Sapindales > Sapindaceae > Xanthoceras > Xanthoceras sorbifolium. The sequence continues at coordinate 5,144,647 of CM010615.1, forward strand.
AGCCGTATGCAGATGCTGCTTCGACGATTCTGAGTTTGCTTTAATTAGAAAGAACAAAGGGTTGTGCGATAGCTGTTTAGAGCTCGTATGGCTCATAGAAGAAAAGAAGGATGTCGACTCTAATGGGGTACTAAAAATTCCAGAAGATTCTTTTAATTTGTATTGTTTGTTCAAGCATACTAGTTTTCTTGGAATTTGTTAACACATTTGTCTTGAAACTGATGATGCCGTGTTAAGTGCTTGAGAGGGTACTTAATTGTTATGCAATTCAGACAGTTTGTCTTTGGTTATCAATACCTTTTGCTTCTGCTAAAAGATTTTCTTTTGTAGAGTGAGGTAATAATGCGTTGGCATCTTAAATTTACATATATTTCGGTAGTGGTTGAGAGAAGGAATGCAAGTACGAACTATGGTCATGAATATGGTGTTTTATTTGATAATTAAGAAATTATATTAGCCTTTTTATTGAGTCATTTTGTCGTTATCACTATCAAGTCAGTTTTGTCAGCATATCTATTGACCTTTCAATCAATCCTGGACACTAGACTCAATCAATCATGTCATCAAAACTCTGCAAATGCAAGTTGCTTCGTTTCCGCATTTTAAGTTTGAGAGTGGATATTAGAGAATCTTGATATTATTAAGAAATATAATATGCTCGATTTTGTTGCCGTTTACGCTTTTCATATCTTAGGCTGTCATATTTATGTTTAACTATAAATAGACTCTTTATGTATCCTTTAATAAGCAGCTAATTATAGTTAAAATCCTCCGCGCTTCTATTTTTTGACAATTATCATAAATTCATTAGAAGTATTGTTTACTTTGTTTCATCTATATAATGACTTTATGTTCCGGTAGGGGAGTAGTTTCAGGTGCTCTCCTTGGTTTGGCCGGATAGAATTGTAAGTGTTCTTATTCTTTATTTCCCACCGGCTTTTTACTGATATTATTTGTTTTTGCATTCTGCAGAGTAAGGTAGACTTCCATGATCGAGACACAGTTGAGTTCTTGTTTTATGAGTATTGGGAGATAATAAAGGAAAAGGAACGTTTGACTGCTGAACAAGTCATTTCGGCATATAACCAGTTGAAGAAGGGTTCGGATTCATCTGAACTTGACGAAGGGAAAGAAGGAACCAGCGAGTCTGATGATGAATCTCAACTTGACATACCCGATGATGATACAGACGGAGGCAAGCTAATTGGGAAAAGGAAGAGAGCGGAAGATCAGCTTGCTGCGATGAAAAGAAAGGCTAAGTCAATGAAATTCAATGGATGGGGATCGGAACCTCTCTTGGAGTTCCTTGCCTCCATTGGCACAGATACAAGCACTGAACTGTCACAGTATGCTGTTATGGATATCATAACAGAATACTGCAGACAAAACAAGCTTTTTGATGAACAAAAAAAGAAGAAAATCAACTTTGACGCAAGGCTACATGCGCTTTTGGGAAGGAAGTCGGTGAATAGAAACAGCCTATATAATCTTCTGACACCCCATCTTGCTGAGAATTTGGACCTCTCAGAGGACGAATTGGAATTCAGTTCAAAAAATATTGATGCAGCTAACTCGGTGCCTCAGAAAAGGCAGCAAGGATCGGGCTCCACTGAAAAGTCCAATACAGAGGCAGAAGTTGTGAATGTTCAGAAAAGCTGTTTTGCCTCTATAGTTCCTAAAAACATCAAGCTTCTCTACTTGAGGAAGAGTTTGGTAGAGAAGCTATCAAAGCAGCTTGAAAGTTTCGAGGCTAAAGTGATGGGAGCTTTTGTGAGAGTGAAATCCGACCCAAATGACTATTTGCAGAAAAATTATTACATGCTTGTACAAGTTATAGGTAACTGCACCATCGAATATTAGTTTAATTAGTGCATCACTCAAATTAGCTGCATAACTTTAACATTTCTTTAACTTCATCGGCTTTAAATTGTTTTAACAAACTACATGATCATACACGCTATGGTATGGTAAGATGCTTGTTAGAGATCCTTAATCAGGTAACATGCTTCTGTTATCAAATGAACTCTTATACATCCCTAAATTGCATGCTTCTGTTTGTAATCTGTTTTGGTCCGGTTACATAGTTGATTCTCTGCTCCACACCATCCTCATTTTGTCATTGCAGGTGTACAGAAAACTTCTACCATGAACTCAGAAATCATGCTTCAGGTTTCCAATATGGTAAAAGAGGTACCAATTCGCAAGCTGTCAGAAGATAACTTCTCTGAGGTAAAAAAGTATTCATGACATGCTAAAATTATTCATTTTCCGTATCAATTACTATTTGTTTAATGTTTTTACTCTAGTGACTGAAAATTTCAACAATAAGAGCAGGTCTGTGATCCGACTGTCTTGGGTTGTCTAAAGTTGATTTATCTACAATCCTCTCCGATGAGGCTTCTTGATATGTAGTTTTGTTTCTGATAAAAAGAAGGAAAAAAAAGAAAGTTGAAAATGTTTTGTTTTCCTTGTCTTGCATGATATATTGTTAAAGTTTTCCCAATTACAACTTCTTCAATTGATTCAGGACTTGTTTGTTATGCTGTCTTGTGCATGTGAATACTGACTTAATTGGTGTTGTTTTACAGGAAGAATGTGAGGATTTGCGTCAAAGAGTGAAAAACGGCCTGCTTAAAAGGCCAACTGTTGTAAGTTTTTTCATACTTACGCAATGTTGTTCATTTTTTAAGAGAATTTGGACAACTTGAGAGCTCATTTGTGTTGTATTGGTTAAAGTACGCTTATTTTTCCAATATAATCTTTCAAAAATTACTAATGGTCTGTTAGGAGTCTCGCCCGCAAACAATATTCTGAAAAAAGAATAGAGGACGGTGTATGATTTTCTTTAGAAGCACAAGATCATGAAAAAGAAAAAGAACCCTTAAGTGTTAACAGTTCACATGTGGAATTAAGTCCTTTTTAGATTTTGCAAGATCATCTATGATTTCATTTTTGTAAAACCATAGTTTCAAGATATCATTGCAACGGTGAAAGCACCTTTAGCTTGGTATAAAAAGGACACCTATGTGCTTTGAAGAAATACTTTTTAGTGTTCTCGAGAGTTCAATGTCCGTACTTGACCTTAGTGTGTTTAGGATTGCTGTAACTTGATTAATAATCACTTATTTCATAAGTTGGGACCAAAAAAATATTTCGTAAACTTCTCAGATTCTGATTATTTCATAATATCCTTGTCTCATAATCAACAGGAGAAACATATTATTAAATAAATGGATTTTGAGAAGTTTGCCATATATTTTTTTTATCCCAATTTATGAAATAAGTGATTATTTCTCAAGTTACAGCAATCTCAAACGCACACTAGACTCTGGTTTGGAGCTTTCCCCCTTTAGTCAAACATCTTTTTCGAACCCATTGCTCTAAGCTTTGATATTTGTTTATGGAAAATGTATCGATGCAAGAATTCACTGTCAAAACTTGTAACTAAAAAAGAACAGTTTGGATATTCCCATAACATATTTATATAACAATCGAGTCTGGAATCACTAAAATGCCTTGAAGACCTACTTATTATTCAACATGTTAGTAAACAGTACAAAGATGTTGTATTAGAAACATTTAGCAATTCAGAATCATTTTTTTCTGGGTAGCAAATAGAGGAAGGCAAAATATGCATATTGCACTTTTCCGCATGTTTTTCGTTAACTAGTTCGCTTACTTTTTATTATGTGGTTCCATGCTGAAAATTTGCTTTCTTTTTCAGTAATTAATTTTGCTGTAGTTAAAGTACAGAGTACCGGGGATTAAATATGACTTGTGTTCTGTAATAGTTGTAGATGAAATCACAAGCTTTCTGTTAGAAGTGGCGTTTGTTATACGAAGTCTTGACCCGAATGTTGTGTTGATTGGCAGGTGGAGCTCGAACAGAAGGCCAGAAGTCTGCATGAGGAGATAACAAAACACGTATGTGTTTCTGATAATACATTTTCGTGATGCTTCAAAATAATGCTTTATACTTTGTGTTTTTCCAATTAATGTGGTTTTTCGTTAACTTTCTTTGACATTCTCATCGTTGCATTTTCGTGAGGAAACAATAGTGGATTTCAAGAGAGCTGATTTTGTTACAAAATCACATTGATCGGGCAAATGAGAAGGGATGGAGAAGAGAATATCCTTTAATGACATAGTTTGTTATACAAATTGATCTTGTATTGTTGGTACAATCTAGCATCTGCTCCAGTGAATGTGTAGAATCAACACTTTTTGGCTTGAAAACTAATTTTGAAACTTAAAAAAAGCCCGAATTTTTAATCTAAAGAGTCGCATTTCTTTTTTCGTTTGAGTAGTTTGTGTCTTAGCATAATTTTCTTATGTCTAAATGACGCGGTCAATCCAAAGATACTCAAATGGATATTGCATTTGCAAAAGATAATTGAAACCTTAACCTGTCTTTTCATATACGCTTTTCGAATACCTGGATAGCCTGCAGCTGCTTCAGAAGCCAGAAGAACAATCACGGTTATTACGTGAGGTTCCAGAAGTAATTGCAGACGAACTGGATGCTGAACCTGTTCTTGAGGATGCTACAACAAAGGGCGAACAAGCACAAAAGGACGGCTCGTCTGAGTCAATCCTTGGCAGAAGCACTGAAACTCCATGCTGTGATCTCAAATGCCATGGAACTTCTTGCTGCAATAATGGTGCAACCGATTCTGCAGGTTTGCTATGCTCTTACTTCTGTTTATTAAATTTCATAAACAATTACAGTAATTGCTGCGTCTCTCAAAAACTTTTCTAGCTTTTTTCGAAAATGGAAGTGAATATGAACATTACATCTCCATCGGACACACTTTTGCGACTCCATAAATTTAAACCTTCTTATCATATTCGATCAGAATTGTCTCTTTATATTATTCATAATTGTCATTTGATCGAAACATGTGATCATTAGAATGCCTTTACAACTTTGTGATTTACTTGTAGAAGACACGTTAACAACTAGTAAAATGATGATTGAAGAGCTTGCCTGCCTTTCTCATGGTGGTGACTTGAATGCAGGTATCCAAGCCAAGGATGCATTCAATTCTTCTAGTAGTGATAGCAACAAGCGAGTTCACGTTGATGGAACAACGAAAGAACTAGAGTCGGTTGTAAAAGATCCACAAGACTGCAAGTCTACCGTGAAATACATGCCAAAAGAAAAGAAGGAATTACAATCAGTCATAAAAGATCTGAACGAATTCAACTCCGTTGTGAAAGATGTGCGAAAAGATTTGAAGCAGTTGCGGAGGGAACAAGTTTAAGTCGAACAATGCCTCCGTAAAATACACAGAAAACTAGCCATCTGAGGTACAAGTATAAGGTATAGTGAAGACTTTTTATTTTTGAAGTGGAGGAAAATGTCAAAAGTGATAGCTCTGTGTTTTATATACATAGGCTATAGAATTCAAGTAGCAATCTTTATGTAGTATGTTAGAAATTGAATCTCAGTGGAATTATTAGTTTTTTAAGCTATCATATATATGTGTCTTCTTATTAAATTTTTTGATAGATGAGAATACAAGGAAAAAGTTGCATATATATATATATATATATATATATATATATATATATATATATATATATATATATATCATATATGATAATTGAAGGTTTTTTATTGATGCTTTTGAAGATAATACATGTTTTTTATTATGATTTTCATTCAAAACTCCAATTATGAAATCCCTTCTCTCTCTTTTTACATCTCAGAACGCACCCGTGTTCTTATAGAGAGAGAGAGAGGTGCTTTCACAACTTCTTAACCCGGAATGGCTGAGGAGAGAAAAGGTTCTTTAGGGTACTTACTGAGAATAAATCCAGTGAAGATGGGGCAAGGCCTGCAGTTCAGAGGATTTGAGCATGTGGCTACAAACCACGCTGTCAGGGGTTTGAACCCCTGCTCTGGGAAGTAATAAACAAACAGGATTAAATGTACCCATCTTCCATAATTGTACAAATAGAATAGCGTATTTATACAGAATGGTATATAACCCATTTAGTATGAATAGTCTATAGGTTTGAAAGTGGATGTTCTTATTTGGACATATCTGATTTAGGCTACTAGATTTATGTTCTTAATTTTCTGGCGCGAGTATTGACAGGAATTGATTAAAACTTCATCTTTCTTTTGTCATGGAATTTTATACCAAAATTGGAGATAAAGAGTTGGTTCTTACCATCTTATTAGCCAAGAAATTTGTAAAAATACATGTTATCCTGAGAACAGGTCTCAGTTTTGAGTTTTCATCCTCTTAGGTTGGAATTTCACGATCTTATCGCTCCATCGATCCTTAGGGATTCTAATGCGAAAACGAAAGACCCCTCAATCGAACCATTGGGATTATCCGCCCCTTGGGATTCTAATGCGAAAAAAGAATTAAGACCCCTCTATACACCCATTGGAATTTTAATGCGAAAATGAGTATCCACCCCTTGGGATCCTAATGCAAAAAAAGAATTAAGACCCCTCTATACACCCGTTGGAATTTTAATGCGAAAATGAGTAAGACCTCTCAATCCACCCCTTGGGATTCTAATGCGAAAACGAATAAGACCTCTCAATACACCCCTAGAAATTCTAATGCGAAAACGATTTATTTGAGCAGAAAAATCTGCCCTCCATCATGGATCAGAAAAGAACCTGCACTAGAAACTCCATGAATGCCAACTACCATGACAGTTGAAGATCCAAACACTGCAAATCACAACTCTGGGCCCCAAAGTTTTGGGTAAAATAAAAATACTCCTCTCATGAACAAGGTTTGGGACTTGAAGAAACATGAGCCAGAGCCAGAGCCAGAGCTAGAGCCAAGCAATACAAATTTGATGCTGTTGGATAAGACATCAAGACATCACAAACTTCCCATAACAGACCAAAACTTGGAATTCACATGTGCTATTACAAGGAAAAAACTTCTTTAAATTTTAACACCGTGACTATAGAAAATCAAAGATATACAGAAACAATAACACAATCATTTTAATCGAATCCAGTTCTCTCATTCTTTTTAGAGAAAGATTATTAGCTCAGTAAAATAATCATAACAAACTATCCCTAGATAGGCAGAAATGGTGCAACGTATCACATATCTGTCCCTGTCACTGTCTAAATCAAGTTAACTTCAACATCAAGCTTCTGCCTCAGCAGTTTCCTTTCTTATTGCTTGAAGCCTCTCCCTCATTTTCTTACTCTGCTCGAAGTTTGCCTTCCGCTTCACCGCTTTCTGCGGAAGAAGATATTATCAAAAAGTCATATACATGCCTTTCAACCAGAAAAGGCATAAAAAACACAACGACAATAATCTTGTACAATTATTAAAACTCACTTCCTTCCGGAAACATCGATCCAGCTTTATTTTGAGCTGCGTACAATCACCAAAGAATTTCCCGATCGGATGGTCTAAATGACACTTTTGAAACTCCTCAATAATCTGTTTCACAGTATCTCCAGTCACTTGATTTGGCCAAAAAGACCCAAAAATTTTCATCAAAACTGGAAGATTAACCAATTGATGGTCCTCAAGAACCACCATCCCAACTATTCATTGGCCACATATAGTTCAACAATAACAATTTACATCGGAAATGTGTAAAGGGTGCATTTGGAAGTGTTTTTATACTGCAAAATGCGATGTGCGATAGTAACCGGTACCCTTATTTTTACATTTGAAGTGTTTAACTAGGGTGCATTTTGGAAATGAGCAACTTTGAGCCAAAGCAATTAATAAAAAAACACCTAAAAGCACTACAGAGAAGCTATTCTACATTTGAAAACACTTGCAACAGTCAAAAACATTTCTAGATGCATCCTAATATTTCTCCAGGAAAGGCAGCTACTCTGCTTTCGCAGGAAGAGTCACCAAGCAACAGCGGTTAATGCAAAACACCTTAAAACACTAAAAATACGCTTAAACATATTTGCAAGTACTTTAAACAAAGCACTTCTAAATGCATACTACTATTTATCCACAAATCCTTCCAGATGCTCACTTTTAACAAAGCACTCCCGATACATCCTATAATATCATTATTCCAGGAAACTGCTGCCAGGTGCTTTTGCAAGAAGAGTTACCAAGCAAAGAGCACCTAAAACTTAAAAGCACTACAAATAACCATACATCTATTGAAAAGCACTTTTAACAGAAACTCCTAAACACATCTTATTATTATTGCTTTTACAAGAAGAGTCACTAAGCAAAAGCGTTTAGTGCAAAAACACTGCAAATAAGCTAATAATTGATGAAAAAAAATTTAACAAAACACTCCCAAAAGCAATTCTACTAAGCACTTCCAAATACACTCAATCCCTAAAAACACAACGAAAAATCTCTTCTTTATTAGAAAGCAAAGCACTCCCAAACCCATCCTATTATCTCCAGCAAGAAATGCTTCCCTAAAACAAACAAAAGCAATTTTCACAAAAGCACTCCCAAATGCACCAAATCCCTAACAACACACCAAACAAGCTTTTTTCTTTACTAGAAAGCACTTCCAAACCCACCCTATCATCTCCAGCAAGTAATGCTTATAAATAAAAAAGCACTTCCAAATGCACCCAATCCCTAAAACCACAACAAACAAGCATCTCCCCCAAGTGATGCTTCTAAAAATAATATATTTATATATATATAAGCACTTCCTACAAAAGCACTCCCAAATGCACCCAATCACTAAAAACACAACAAGCAAGCTTTTTTCTTTACTAGAGAGCACTCCTAAACCCATCCTATCATCTCCCCAAAGCAATAATTCTAAACAAAAGCACTTCTAAATGCACCAAATCCCCAAAAACACATCAAACCAGATTTTTTTTCTTTACTAGAAAGAAAGCACTCCCAAAATCCATACTATCATCTCCCGCAAGTAATGCTTCTAAACAAAAAGCACTTCCAAATGCACCCAATCCTTCAAAACTAACAATTTTTTTTTTTTTCAGCGTTAAGTGTTTTTTTCTTTATCAGACGACACTCCCAAATCCACCCATCACATTATCTTCCCGAAGAAATGCTTCTGAAAAAAGCACTTCAATATATGCACCCATTCCATAAAATAAAAAAAATAAAAAACAGAAATGGTTGGTTCTCTCACCTCAGCACACATCGGATGCCTATGTAGCGTCAAAGGAGGATGCATTTTTCTTCTTCTTCTTCAAAACGCACCGTTTTCTTATTCCAGGACGTTGATCAGAGACGAGAAAAAAAAAGGGGCACCGTCTCCGCTCGAAACCGCAGAGTCGTTTTTATCGAAGTTCAATTCAAACGAGAGAGAGAGAGAGAGAGAGAGAGAGGGATGAGGCAAAAATGCACCGTTTTTCTCGTGCCGAGATACGACGAAACGCAGCGTTTCGTCGTCTGATAATTGTCGAAGAACACGGGTCGCGATTTGCGCAGGAAGACGATTCTTCATTTTATATTAACCTGCGAACCCAAAACGATGTAGTTTAATGTTACTGACTACTAACTATTTTCATATATTATATCATATAATAAAATAAAATTATTATTTTATTTATTTTTTTGTATGTATTTGAATGTTTTTAATCAAAAATTACTTTTTTTTTTTTAATTGAATTTTTTCAGTTTTTTTTTAATTATTTGAATTTAACATTTTAACATCTACTTCCAGCAACGGAAGGAATCTATCTATACAATTGCGTTTTTATGAATAATGGTAGAAGGAAAAATACATTTTCAGATATTAAAATTATATATAAATGTAAAATTCGAACCCCTGTTATAATATCAAACTTTTTTTTTATAAAAAGATGTTATCTGAGTCCAACTCCATATATTTTTGTTATAAAACATATAAAAGATACTAATAGGTATAGCTTCATGTAACATTAATTGTACATATATATTAGAATTCTGTGAATATGTTCCTCTCCTGCAGAGAGGAACATGAATGAAGAACATGCAGGAAACTACAACACTGTATCATATTTGATTTCATGCAGCAAAAAGGCTACAAAAAAAATTGTCATGCAGACGCCTACAGGCCCGCAAACTCGCCAAGAAGCGAAATTCGTTAACTGAATCTCGGTTTCTGAACCCTTCCGACGTGCTTCCTGGTCGAATTTCTGGTGTGCTTCCCTTTGATTTCCATAAGAATTTCAGATGATGATAATGCTACAGCTAACAGTTTAATGTGTGTTTTCTAAGTTATAGGTTCCTATGAATTGGGGAGATATCTCTCAGACCTTGAGATGAAACTGGCTGCTGTCTGATCCGAGCTAGAAGGAAGGAGACTTGCTCGGTAGCAAGATTGAGCCTTTCCTTTGACTTTGCAGATTCAGCTACTAGTGAGGATACCATGCTCTGCAGTAACTGAATCTTCTCTGTGTGGTCGCTTGGAGAAGTTTGAAGAAGCTTTACAGAATGTGAGCTGATCCGGCGCCAACGGATGGGAAGGTACCTATCCGGTATCTGAAAACAGTTTCCTGTTGAGAGAACTCGAAGGGCATGGCGACAGAGAATTCCAGAGAATTCAAACTGATGGCAGCTGCAACTTATGATGCCTTCCTGAGGAACCCAGTACACTTTCCGGCCTCCGTCAAGTTTTGTGTGGTGTCTTACGAGAAAACCATCGTCCATCTGGAATGACGCGTAATGGGCAGCCAAAACAAGTTGTTCTTGCAGCTTACAGAAGGCGAAAGGAGTGAGGACTGAAGCAGCGTGAGATTCCATAGGAGCCCCGGTCTTCAAGCAGATGTTTTGGAGATTCTGCTGCATTGTCTGCTGTTCTGCAGCTTGATCTTTAAAATCCACAGCCACAGCCACCTGCTTTTGCAAACTAAGTCAGCAACTGAGAAATGCTTTTTCCACTAAAATTATCATCCTACACAAGAGGAAGATGGTAAACATAAGATACAAACCAAAATGACCCAAACAGACAGCGGATACATCTACATCCGGCATGCACAAACCAGAAATCTCGTCAAGAATGAAGAAAAAACATTTGATCATGTGCAAATTCTCAAGTGAAACCAAACTTCAATAACAGATGCGTTTCCTAAATGCAACGTGGTCAAGGAGGTAATTGATGGCAGAAGCCCATTGTCCGAACCAAACATTTAAGTCTTTTTTTTTTCTTTTTTTTTTCTAAGAAATAAAAAGCCTGCTATCCGGAAAGGTTTGACTATGCCAAGATGGATGAACCCATCCATGGAGGCTTGGCAAATCCAAAATAAAATATTCATATGCTATATCTTCACATGGCTGTGTCAATGGCTGCCTGGTTTTTTTAATTGATACATACGAAAATGCAACATAACAAGTTTTTGGTGACAAATTTTGTCTACTATCATGAGAAATTTAGCATGTCCTCATAAATAAAACGAATGGATGAGAGCTGAAGGAGGCAACATACTTGCTCTATGAAGTGCGCAAGTCGGGTTTGTGCACTCAAAAATCTTTGAATGAAAGAATTGATTGCCTTTGAGTGTCCAGTTGTGGTCATTCCGGCAAAGAAATGGCTTCTCAAGTACGGTAACGCCCATTGTGTGCGCAAGCCAAATAAGTTGGCTATGTGTCTGTTAGTGTGAAGTCCAAACGAATTGACCATGTCCCTCCATCCCATTTCAAAATCCTCAATGGACTCCAGATTATACAGCCGATAAAACTCAGCCTTCCACTCATTGTAACGCTCGCCCAACACAGCATTAAACCAGGATGGAAACTTCACCACAATCATCCATATGCACAGTGCATGTTTCGTCGCCGGCATTTCCATGGTTATGGCTTCTTTGAGACACATATTTTGGTCAGTTAATATCGTCTGCGGAGGCTTCCCCTCCATAAACCCTAAGAACACCTTTCAGACATACAGTACAAAACAGAACATTGAAGTAAATTAGGAACTGTAGAGCTCTTTTAGAATAATGAAACATGTGCACTGCTATGTGTGTGCATGTCAAAAGTTCACTATCGATAAAGAAGCCATCGAAATTAAAAGAAAATCACTTTGACCATTAGCAACATTCAAAAAATACAAACAGACAAGCTCATCAAAAGAAAACAACATTTTGCATTTGCACAAATCGATGGATGCTCAGTGAGAGTTGAGCCTATTTCGTGCCATATTTTTAGTTGTCATGTATAGAACACCAACTATAAATTCTAAAACTCAAATGGATGCTTTATTAGAGTCCCCATCTAAAATCCAATACTAAAGCCAACATATTTGGTGCATCTGAGCTATCAACTATCCCCTGCCTGCCTGCTACACTATTATTCTTCATTCCTATTCGGTTTCTAAATCTATACTTCCTCTCTCCGGTTGCTCTCAGCTATAACACAAAGCAAAGAGCAATTAGTTACATGGTTTTAGTGAAATTAAAATTGGCTGTATTGTACATTTTGGGGTTTGTATCATAGAAATAGTTTCTGTGGATTTCTAGTCAACCTCTTCTATTTTCCTCTTTTCTTTTACTACAAAAGTTGTTTCTCATTGAAAAAATACAATAAAAGCGGCTATATGTGCAATAAAAAATGTGACGACTCTTTATAATAAATTATACTAGTTTCAGTCTATTACCTTCAGTGCCCATGACAACGACCTTAAATTTTCCTCGCGTAACAATGCGCAACCAAAGAAGCAAGGCACACCATAATTATTCACTCCAACCCATATTCCAAGAGGCATGTCTAATGCAGTCAGGCGATGAGTCGTGTCAAAAACTACTGCATCACCGAAGATCTCATATGCCTGGACTGATGATGCATATGACCAAGCAATATTCTCTAACCTGTTGTTTGAATCAAGAGTGTACTCAAATTTGAAGTTGGGGTCTTTCTCCTTAATGTTTCTACACATTCTTAACAAGTCTACGCTTTCATCTTCTGGATCTAATTTCCTAAACGATTGAAGTAAATTTCTCACATCCTTCTCAGTAAATGGCAAATATCCTGGCTCCACACATTTCTCAAGCTCCATGAGCCTCATCATTTGCTGCACCGAAATACCTGTTTTGGCAAACATAAGTATCCTGCTCTTGTCTGTATCTGATATGGTTCGATATGCAGGAAGAAAACGAACTTGATTTGGCTCTAATAGCTCATGATTATGGTGGTTTGCAAAACCTGTGACACGCCATTCGGGTGCTCCTAATTCTGTAATTTTGCTAATCCTCATGTACGCTTGACATCCACACCGAGAAGATTTTCGATTTCTTTGAGGTTTACTTTCATTTGCGGTTTTAATAGGTGTGTTACCAGCACGATGGCAGACAAAGTAGCGTCTAGTCAGTCCTTTGCCAACACCATCTTTTCCTTCAGTGCGATGACGTCGGATTGAGAAACCGCATCGTTTTGCAAATTCACTATAGAACTCATATGCGGCATCATGAGTCGGAAATCTTTGCCCAATATATGGAACGACATCATTGGAGGTTTCTAGAGAGAGTCTGGTTTGATCAGGTGATTCCTCAGTGCTGCTGGTATCATCCAAAGACAAAGATCGTTGGTCTGAGGGATCATCGTAAACCACCATCATCTGCTCGGCCTCTTCGGACATCATAATATTCTCATTAACCCACAGGGGATCAACCAAGGAGCCTCTGTCCATTTTACAAAAACAAAAATAATATCGAAGTTAATTCTGATTTGTAAAATCCTATAAGAAGTAAATAAAAAATAAAAACGTTCGATAAACGAACAACTAAATTAAAAAAATAATGATATATATGTTAATGTGTGTTGCATCAAACGCTCTCATTCTATGATTAGTCCAAGACAATAAGGCAACATACCAGCGTGATAAATAATTATCTAAACGTTGGTGAGAGCCACGAAGGAAAATAATAAACTCCTAAAAAAAGAAAAAAAGAAAAAAATTAAAAAATAATGATATATATGCTAATGTGCGTTGCATCAAACGTCTCTTCGGACATCATAATATTCTCATTAACCCACAGGGGATCAACCAAGGAGCCTCTGTCCATTTTACAAAAACAAAAATAATATCGAAGTTAATTCTGATTTGTAAAATCCTATAAGAAGTAAATAAAAAATAAAAACGTTCGATAAACGAACAACTAAATTAAAAAAATAATGATATATATGTTAATGTGTGTTGCATCAAACGCTCATTCTATGATTAGTCCAAGACAATAAGGCAACATGCCAGCGTGATAAATAATTATCTAAACGTTGGTGAGAGCCACGAAGGAAAATAATAAACTCCTAAAAAAAGAAAAAAATCAAAAAATTAAAAAATAATGATATATATGCTAATGTGCGTTGCATCAAACGTCTCATTCTATGTTTAATCCAAGACAATAAGGCAACATGCCAGCGTGATAAATAATTATAAACGTTGGTGAGATGCACGAAAGGACAATAATAAACTCCAATAAAAAATGAAAAATTCGATAAACAAACAACTAAATTAAAAAAATAATGATATATATGTTGATGTGTGCTGCATCAAAGCGTTCTCATTCTATGTTTAATCCAAGACAATAAGGCAAACATGCCAGCGTGATAAATAAGTATCTAAACGTTGGTGAGATGCACAGAAGGAAAATAATAAATAGTACACTTAAGCACCATTGTGATGTACAGAAGAAAACAAAATGGTTTTACCATTTATAGCATCTCATGTTTCCACAAAAGGAAAAATACAGACTTGATTCGGTAGTTCCTTTGACTAAAAATGCTATCAGATCCATTTGCTTTACTTGTATCACCAATTGGCATCCTCCTAGTTGGCATGTCAATAAAGTTAACGTTCTATGAGGCAATATAAGATGTAAAGAAAGAAATGCACCAAATGGAAGGTTATACTATCTACCATAATACAGAATACAGACAGCTAAACTTGTTCACGTGAGTTTCAACATTTGTCATTTTGACGCGAATAAAATGACTCGTATATAAATTTGAGATAATAATTTTTGGTTAATTGTTTCTCCTGTACATTTGAAGTTTTAAAAAAGTTTTGACAGCATCCCCTATCGCTCTAATAAAGCTTCTAAATTTCTAATGAAAGCTTCAGGTTGACCACTTAATCAAATTTTAAAACATATGTTAGGAAATAAAACTCCATAGAAAGAAACTTCCGATGCTCTTTTGCATGCTTCTAGAGTAAGCGAGCCCCACCTAAAAGACCTTTCTTTAATGCATCTGTCATTTATCATTAAAGAAAATTGATCAACAAAACAAGTTATTCTATATAACCCCCAACAAATTCAGCCTCACTCAGCCCAACACTGTCACTCTATTCACTGACTTCTCCATTCTCATTTCTCCATGATAAACACACTGCATTACAATACAAGCCTCATTTTAAGAGAATTTATATATATACACACACACATATTTACATTCACTTGTACTTCGCCGAATTCGAACAATATACAGATATCAAAATCACCAAATACCCATCTCATACTTTCCCATACCACCTCAAAAACCATCAATCAACAACACATTATCTCACTATCAAAAGCACACACAATCATAACCACACCCAGCACATCAAAACCTAAAATTTACCAACTCTACAAGACTACAACACATTCTGCAAAATTAAGAACTACCCGTCTCCAAAAGCACAAAAACAAAATTGGGTTTTAAAAAAAAAAAAAAAAAAAAAAGACAACTCAAACAACAACTATTGCATTCTCATTTCACAGTCCATTTATATAAAGCTAAAAAAAAAAAAAACCAAATTCAAAGCATTGAAAATTTGAAATGTAGAGAAGAGAAAGTACCAATCAAGTACGCATTTGGAGGGTGAAAACTGAGCAAATTACTTTTTGTGGGAGAAGGAGGAGCCCTAATTTGCGCAGGGAGGTGAAGAAGACCATTTTATATATCGTGCGCCATCTTTTCTTATCCTGCGCTTTTTCGTGTTTTGTTTATTCCAAACAGGTTGGGAACTTGGGATTGCGTACGCGTGTCCAAACACTCCCCAATTTGTTGTGAAACCAAAACGATACCGTAATAGTGCAGGCGTAATAACACGTGCTATTGCTCCGTTCGAGAAAAATTTATTTGGGACGGTCTCACCGGAACTACCCAATTATAGAATTGCTGAAAACTTCTCAAATTTTATTTTTTTATTTATTTTTAATGTGATCATATTTAGTAATTTTTTTTTTTTTATATTACACATCGTGTTAATTGGATATTAGCTCATGAATTATGTGGTGAGATCGTCTCATTTAAAATTTTCACTATAAACAATCTTTGTACGGTGGACTTCTACAAATGATACTGCTAATAAAGTTGTACTGAGACAAGAATCAAACACAATCAAGGAGGATTGAATAGTTATTTTAATAATTTGAATTGAAAACCTTAATTTTTATTGAGAAGTGTAGTTACAATCAAATTATGTCACACGTTTTTAAATTTTTTAAAGCTCCATTAGAGGGTGCATTGCGAAAGAATTTAATAATTTTAGAGGAAATTTTTAAAAATTAAGAAACAACATAAAATTTGAAGAATTGATTCGGAACCAAAGTATAATTACACAAACTTCTATAGAAAAATAATATCAATTATTTTAAGAGTAATACTAGGTTGTTCAAAAAAAAAAAATTTAATTCATACCCAAATGAAGTAGTATGTGAATTGTCAATACTATGTAAATTATTAAATAATATGATTAAGCGATGTGGTGTTGACAACTCACATGTCACGTCATTTGAATATGAATTTGGATATATTTTTTAGGCAACCTAGTATTATTTTTATTTTAAATAAAAAAAATTAATAGCATAAAATAATTTGTACATCTATTTTTGCAAACTTAATTTTTTTTTTTATTCAACTAGGAAGTTACATATAAAAAATAATTATTAGGTACTGCACATTTTTATGAGCGTAAATTAAATTTATATCGATATAAATTAGAGATTTCATAAGAAAAAACGCACAAATATATATAAGAATTCTATCATTTACTTTAAGAATCATATAAATATATTTGAATTGCGAATCTTTTTACACCAATAATGTTATATAACTCTACCCTTATTTTATAATTACTTCCTACCCCTTTACAAATTCTGGTGGATGCCATTATCATTAAATATAGACACCACTAAATCAAATAGTATGCCCCATAAGTTTTTTTTTATCCTTTGAAATCTTATACATTTGCGGGTTACAGAACTATCGGGACTAACCGAAATTAAATTATACAAGTAAGGTCCGAACAACTACTCCCAGTAACGGGGAGACGAGAACTATCCGGACCAACGGTCCAAACAACTACTTCCAACAACGGGAAGGTTCTACTTCCAACACGGGAAAGAAATTTACCCACACAATTATACTTTTATGAGCAATGGTGAGAATATATATATATATATATATATATATATATATATATATATATATATATATATATATATATATTTACATGGCTCAATAAGGATTTGAACCTTGGTGACTTGGAGGATTTCGAGACCTTCAACCACTAAGGTAAAGGACCTTGTAGCATGCCCCATAAGTTGAGGATTATATTTGGATTAATTGTATGACAAATATAATATTATTATATTTGGATTTCAAATATAAAAATGAAGTTGATATTTTTATTATAATTTATTATTTTTCCTAATTAGCAACCATGGTGAGATAAGGACCACCCATTTGGTAACAATAATCTAGTTATACTTATATCCTTTGAAGTAAAACTCAAAATTTTTAAATTTCTTTGTTAAAAAAAATGATAAGATTTGTAGGATGGATTTGTATTTCAAATAACTTTTGAATTTATTGGTAAATACCTCTTCCGCGGTTAGTTAAATTCTATATAATTTGACGGTTGACAGTATTTGATTGGAAAAAAAATACCCAAAATAGTACATAATATTCCTAAAATTCGTTAAATAAAAAAAATTGAGATGGATGGTGGGATCTTAACTATTTTTTCTTTTTTATTAAATCAATTTTAGTAATTTTATATATTATTTGGGAGATATTTTTATCTTTTTTATAGTCAAACCTGGTCAACCATTAAATTAGATGGACTTTAACTAACGATAGGAGAAGTCGTTGTCAATAAATCCAAAGGTTTTTTGCGCTTATAAAAAAGTAAACCTTATGAGATTTGAGTGTTATTTACTTTACTATAAAAATATTAAATCACATTTGATAAAGATTTTAAGTACTAAAATAGTTTGGATATAATTGCATGATAATTGAGAAAAAAAATAGAGTTTATTTATAATTGGAGAAATCGTTGTCAATAAATCCAAAGGTTTTTTGCGCTTATAAAAAAGTAAACCTTAGGAGATTTGAGTGTTATTTACTTTACTATAAAAATATTAAATCACATTTGATAAAGATTTTAAGTACTAAAATAGTTTGGATATAATTGCATGATAATTGAGAAAAAAATAGAGTTTATTTCTAATTGACTATAATTGTATGATATATATATCTATATATATAATGGATTGTATTTGTGATTTTAAATATAAATTTTAAGTTGAGATTTTTATTATAATATAACTATTTTTCCCATCTAACAATCACGGTGAGATGAGAACCTCAACCACCCCATTGGTAACAATAATATAGTTAAATTCTTGTGAGTAAAGCTCAATATTTGATAATATGAGATTGTCTCAGTGGTATGTCCCTCATATTTATATTATGGGGTTGTGAGTTTAAATTATATCCTCACAAATTTCGAATTAATTGTAATAGCTTAAAAAAAACTCAAAATTTAAATTTCTGTATTTAAAAAATAAAAGGTTTGAAGGCATCTCTTTGATGGATGTCAATTTCAAATGGAATGGAATCTGTTATTTTACAACATAATAAATACTATAAAATTATTAAAGCACGATATGAAAATAGATGTGTGGGCCGTACTAGTAGATATTTAATCTGAGTAGTCCATGGTAGCCCTTTGAGCCATGCTAGTAGATGAAAATGTAAATGGAAAAATTGTAATACCCCCCGACCCGAATCCGCTCGGACCGAATTAGGGAGAGCTACCGGATACCGACATATATAGATATGGAAAATTGAAAACACTAGCGAAAGCACCTTCTTATACAGTTAGCATTAAAATTATACTATCGAAAACTTAAAATTATATACTTAAACATAAATCGAAATCAATAGTCCAAAATAGTTTCTGAAAATTTCGCCAGAGTTTTCTTCTGTTTTTCTGACTTTCCAAAACCTGTTTTTACAATTCATAAAATCCACACTTCTATAATCTCAAATCAAATTGCGCACCCTTCCATATCCGGTGCGACTTACCAAAACAAATTATATCAAAATACTTATAAATATTCAACTTAAAAAGCATTAAATTCCATAAGCTCAAATATTACAAATATTTACAAACATACATAAAAACTAAATACTGTTTCAAATATTTACAAAAACATTCTTGTCCATGCATGCCGATATAATACATATAAAACATCAAAGATATAGTGGGCTACCAAAAGTGCGGGAGCAATGTGACTCAGGACTCAATCACTGCAGACTCAACTCTTTCCAGCCTTATCTTCTTCCTGAACTCTCTTACCTGCATGTGAGGAACTCAATACGCTAAGCATAACGCTTAGTGGGTGTACCCAAAATTCAATTGTATAAACATAATATAATATCTCAATAACGCAAATAACATATGAAACCAACATATGGGGCATAATTAAATCAAATATTTCAAATATATATATATATATATATATATATATATATATATATATATATATATATCCCTTGGAAAAACAATAACAAATATCCTATCAAAGCAATTATCAACAACATCTTCCGAAATCGGAATAAAATATCGTATCAAACTTATTAATACCAAATCAAATCATATAACAAATTATATTTCATTTCTATTTCCATTTTAGGCTCCTGATATACTAAACATACTTTTCGGACTGGAGTATGGGCTATACAGAACAGAGATGGATATCAACGGAGAACCCGCTGCGTATCCCAGATATATCATAATAGAGTTGGATACCAATGGAGGACCCGCTACATATCCCAGATCAGATTTCTCAACCCTCAAAGGGTGGTACCTCAATCATAACATATAGGCGTAGTACTACTCAGAGAACCCAATTGACATGTCAATCTCCTATATCCATATCTATATTTACATATATCAGAGTCAAATCACTTTTTGAAAATTATATAATTCATTCCGAACAGAATCGTCAATTTAAATTCTGAAATCATATCCAAATCAATATACACATTTCTGGAATTCGAATCACATCAATATACATATACAAGTAAATTACAAAATCGTTTCCGAAAATATTTCTGAATCCAGAAATCGCTTTAAATTACATGCAATTATATATATATATCATAAATCCATAATAAATCCAAATGCCTTGAATCACTTTTCGAAACAAGTCGCAAAACAATATATACAAAATTGCTTATAATAATATTCTCCGTAATATTATTATAATCAAAACATATCGAAAATCAATTAATAATATTTTTCGTAAACAATATTACGGATCCAAATTATATTTCAAATAAACATAATCCAAATCACAAACAATATATATATATATATATATATATTCAAAATCAATTTATTACAAACAATATATACCAAATCACCTCAAAATCAATTTCAAACAACATATCATAATCAATATAGCTCAAATAAACTAAAAACAATATAATATAATAATTCCGAAATATTCTGGAAAATTTGAAAAATACAAAAACGGTATCACCAAACCTGAAATGCTATTCTTTACACAAAACTCTTTTTGACCAACTTCACCTTCCTTCTTCTTCTTCTTCTAGCTCTTTCTCTCTCTAAAAACTCTCCTTATTTCTCTCACTATAATCTCTCTCAATTGCTTCTTTTGGCCGAAAATGCATCTGGTTCTTGTTTGTTTTTGTTTTAAGCTACTTGTTTGACTTCAACTTAGTGAAATTTTCCATTATCACAATATATTATTATTATTTTTTTCTTCTTTCTTTTTTTCTTTGCTTTTTGTGCTTCCAAAGTTGTCATGCAATAATATTGTTCTCCACCACCATCCACTAACATTATATTATATATAAATATCTCACAATTGCAATTTGCTCCCTTGACTTTCACAAATCACCAAATGACAAACAATTTACAATTAATCACATCTCATCTCGATAATTATTCCAAAAATATTTCACACCTATCCAATTACCAAATTAACTTCACCAATATTCAATTGGATCCATTATCATCCAAATGCACCATGAAAATATATCTCTAATGAGATTTAACTCAGTTAAAATCACTATTTATTTTTCAACCATAGACCGAATATATATACTTTCTACTAATATAAATCACATACTTAACTGTTGTATGCTTAATAATAATTAATAATAATACTTTTCATAATTACGAAAAATTAGGGGCGTTACAAAAATGGCAACAAAAAAAAAACGATTTGCTTACCCAGAACTTGAACCGTGTATTGTTGCTTTTTAAATTGAAAGTCTTCAAAAGTTTGTGAGGTTAATGGTGGAAAAATTGTGAGATTAGGGTATTTATACTTCACATCAAAAGTCTATAAAAGTCTATGTTTTTAATAAGTGCATAAAAGTTATGAACTTTTTGAATACCCTTTAACTTTTTTATAGTTCATAAAAGTCTATATTCAATACTCAATGACTTTTATAGACTTTAAAAAAGTTCATATTGAATATCTCAAGATTTTTGTAGACTTTTAAAAAGTATATAAAAATTTATATTAAATATCTATTGACTTTTATGGAGTCTTTAAAAATTCATATTGAATACACCTAAACTTTTAAAATCCACAGAAATCATTAAAAGTTGATATTGAATACACCTCCCTTAATCTTGGTAGTTCCAGTAGTCCTTTAACCCAAAGTATCAGATCTCAAATATATATATTAAAAATAGTTTGGATATAATTGTATGATAAATGACGGAAAAAAAAAGGATTTTAAACTTATTGTTAAGATTATCATTTTTTTTTTCCGAAAATAGATTGTATCTAATTTTAGAATTACAAAATTATACATGTTCTCTCACGATTGTTGTATCACTTATGTTCTTTTGAGAGTAAACCTGCATGTTTTTCTTTGGTATATCATCAGCGTCCAGTGTGAGTTAATGACGAAAATGTTCATTTAGTTTACTAATATTTTAAATTGAAGTCGTCGAACTATATTAAAAAAAGAAGAAAAATGAGTATATATATATATATATATATATATCCAAAAGGAATCAATACATGTAAACTTGTACTTAATTTATCTTTATTTTTATACTCAATCACTTAAGTGTGATTTGATCAATCAAAGTTGATCCAATTACATTACATAATACACCTACCTACTAAATTATTATTATTACTTTTTAAATCTGACACCTTATGGATTAGAAAACTACCGAAATCTACCAAGATTAAATCATATGAGTACAGTCCGGACATCAACTTCTATTTTAGAAGCCGTTTACTCCTAACAACGGTAGAGATCCACTCCCAATATAGATAAAGATCTACCTATGCAATTACGCTTTTATAGGTATCAATGGAAATAATATATGCATTGCCTACTAAAATATTTGAAACCTTAAGTTTTGTATGTTCTATTATTTTAGTCATATGACGTTACGAAAGAGTAACTACAATTAAATCTAAAATATAATGGCACAAGTTGTTAGTTCTCACACGAAATGGGCCGCACCTGGTTCGAATCTGTCTCATTTTTTTAATTAAAATTTAAAATAATTAAAACAATAGATTTATAAATGTGTAAATTATAAAAGTATATTATATTATAACGAAGTCGTGAGTTTAGTTTTAATATATGTTAGTACCTTACCGTTAGTTGACATAATCAAATATAACGATTTGACTATAACTTATGTGTGAAATGATATAATTATACATGGTTAAAAATAAAATTATATAAAAATAAAAAATAAAAAATTTATTTTTTTTAAAATAATTTTTTACTCTCTATCAAGATTGATGGATGGTAGAGATTAATTTAATATTTTTACAATTTTTAACAATTTTTTTATTTTTTTAAATTAAGGTAAAAATGATCATATTATACTTTGACTATTGATTGACCGTTAACTCTAACGGTCAACTAGTCAATGATACTAATGTGTAATTAAGATTAAACTCACAGTTTTATTGTATATGGCCAAATATCAAGGTATGCAATTCGCCTTTTACATATAATATTTTAATTAAATGATATAGAAATGAAAGAAATAAAAAAAAAAACTTTCAAAAGTTGTTTCAACCAGGACACCCTCTCGTTTATTTGTTTCGCTTGTTTTCTTTTTTAAGATATAATTATAAAATTAATAACTATCGTAACCTATCGAGATTAATAACGCGCTACTCGGATATTTGCTCTCATAACGGCAATTTAGATATCTACTCTCATAATATAATAACTGTTGGGACCTACTAAAATTAATCACTAAACACACAATCTAAATATATCTATTTCGTTCTTTAAAGAAGAGTACATTATTACCGTTCATTGTGGTTTAATAATAAAATGTTTCATTTCGTTCCTCAAAATCTAAATTTAAGTCGTCTGGTTATATATATATATATATATATATATATATATATATATATATATATTAAAACCAAAGAAATGTAATTAATATATCTTTATTTTTATACTCAATCACTTTTTTAATCCGTGATTTGAATCCTATTACATAATTTACATTACATAATACACCTACCTAATAAAATATTTGAAATTGTAATGTTATATTATTTTTTTCGTATCACTACAATTAATCTAAAATATAATGACACGAGTTGTTAGTTCTCGCACCCACATGGGTCACATCAACACAGTTGATTAAAATTTAAAATAATTAAAATCATATATATATATATATATATATATATATATAATATTTTAATTAAATGGTATAGAAATGAAGGGGGAAAAAAAAAACTCTCAAAAGTTGTTTCAACCAACACCCCACGTTCCAAATTTTGTTTTTCAGTTTTGTTTTACTTTTTTTAAGGGTAGAATTATAAAATTAATAACTGTCGGAATCTGTCGAGATCAATCGCGTGATCCGAATATATACTCCAATAATAGTAGTCCGGATATCTACTCTTATAACGTAACAACTTCTGGAGCTTGATGAAATCAATCATTAAATATATGGTCCAGATATCTATTCTCATGACGGGAGGTATACTACTCCCATAATCAATTACTAAACATGCGGTCCGAATATCTACTCTCATAATGGGAAACATTATATTTCTACAATTAATTCTGAATATCTACTCCCATAATATGAAATATCCAATCGAACTATAAGTGAAAGGGAGATGCACTCAAACAATAGGTGGATAAGCCGTTCTAAATTTTATTAAATTTGGTGATTAGTTTAATAGATAACTATTGCTACTATTTTTTTTTTTTAAAAAAAAAATTGACATCAAATAAGTTATAGGTTTATCGGAATATGATTTTTTTTTTTTGGACATACCATTTGCGGTGCTGGCGACTCGAATCTAAGACATTATCAGACTGAATAAGCACCTTTACCACCGAGTCACATTGGACTATAGTTTATCCGAATATATTAATATCAATCAATATATATATATATATATATATATAATATAATATAATATTTAGATACCCATTGTCTAATTAAAAAAAAATATATAATTTAAATAGGAGAAATTACGCTGAACCTACCTGAGGTTTGCAATTCTACAGCTAGAAACAACTTTATCAAAAATTGACAGCAAACCCCCCTCCAGTTAACTTTGACCGTTAAATATTGACAGTTGACCAATTTGAACAGTGAAAAGACGAAAATACCCCTAGAAAAAGACAAGGTCAGGGGTATTTTTGTCTTTTTAGATTTTTTAAATTTAATTTTATTAAATAATAATTAAAAAATTAAGAAAAAATCTCATCCCTCCATCTTTAAAATAACGGACGGTTAAGATTTATTTAAAAAATTAAAATAATAATAATAATAAAATTAATTAAAAATAAAAAATTAATTATAATTAAATAAATATATTTTTCAGATTGAATCTCAATCGTCCATCAAGATTAGTGGACGGTGGAGATCCAATCTAAAAAATAGATCTCAAAAAAAAAAAAAAAAAATTTTAAATTTTTTTTTTTGAAGAACCCAGAAAATGGGTTCTTCGAAGAACCCAGATGAGTTCTTCAAAAAAAAAAATTTTTTAATTTTTTTTTTTTTTTACTAATTCGAACCCTTCTGGGTTCGTTCGACGAACCCAGAAGGGTTCGAATTAGAAAAAAAAAAAAAAAGAAATTGAAGAACCCAGTTTCTGGGTTCTTCGAAGAACCCAGAAACTGGGCTCTTCGAAGAACCCTTCTGGGTTCTTCGAACGAACCCAGAAGGGTTCGAATTAGTAAAAAAAAAAAAAAAAATTAAAATTTTTTTTTTTTGAAGAACCCATCTGGGTTCTTCAAAAAATTTTTTTTTTTAATTTTTTTAATTTTTTTTTTTGAGATCTATTTTTTAGATTGGATCTCCACCGTCCACTAATTTTGATGGACGATTGACATTCACTCTGAAAAATAGATTTATTTAATTATAATTAATTTTATTATTATTATTATTTTAATATTTTAAATAAATCTTAACCGTCCGTTATTTTAAAGATGGAGGGATGAGATTTTTTCTTAATTTTTTTAATTATTATTTAATAAAATTAAATTTAAAAAATCTAAAAAGACAAAAATACCCCTGATCTTGTCTTTTTCTAGGGGTATTTTCGTCTTTTCACTGTTCAAGTTGGTCAACTGTCAATATTTAACGGTCAAAGTTAACTGGAGGGGGGTTTGCTGTTAATTTTTAATA
Organism: Xanthoceras sorbifolium; assembly: GCA_003430845.1. Classification (NCBI taxonomy): domain Eukaryota; kingdom Viridiplantae; phylum Streptophyta; class Magnoliopsida; order Sapindales; family Sapindaceae; genus Xanthoceras; species Xanthoceras sorbifolium. Next base: position 5,170,483 of record CM010615.1, read on the forward strand.
AAGTTATTTCTAACTATAGAATTGCAAACCTCAGGTAGGTTCAGCGTAATTTCTCCATTTAAATATTTAATTCGGCAAGATATTCATTAGTCTGATATGTACTCATTCCATATAATATTTGAATTAAATTCAGATTAGTTACACGACGTGCCAAGCATTTACTTAATTAAATATCACTTAACCCAAATGTTACCACCTCCACGCGTCACCAAGAAAAAACGAGTATAAAAATATTCTATACTCGCAAAAAAAAAAAAAAAACATGTTCTCAGTAATCACTACGCGCACGTTTCGAAATCCAAAACGCAACACGCGTATAACTCGCTCTGAAGTCTGGTCCGGTCTTGGTGTGTCGACATAAATGCTCGCTGCTCGCTGTGTGTTATTTTTTTTTTTTTTTTCTCTAGCGAAATCTCCAAAACGACAGAACACAGCGGCCGAAAAAGGACGGCACTAGTTCTACTTCAAGTCTCTGTCTTCGTTTGGAAAACACATGACTTGCTGTTGATTGATTGCTCGACGGAAACGGCGCCGTTTAATGTTGGTGCCTTTTTTGAGTTGCTTTGTTATTATATTCTATCTTTTCTTCGTCAACTTTTTGTTTCATTTTTTTTGTTTTTGTATTTGATTCGTTTTTTTTGTAGTCGAAACTTTCCTCATTCTTTTCTTTACCTGTACACTTTTCCTTGCTCTGAATCGATTTTTTTTAATTTTTTTTTATAGAAAAGCAAAGTGGTTAAAAAAAGAGTCAAAAAGAAAAAAAAAAGCACTTTTGTATAAGCACTTATCCGTTTCTTCTTTGTTGTTCATTGTTGCTGATTTGTTCTCAAGTTCTCCTGCAACAATGAAGACTCTCAATTGTGTAAGCTCTCTCTCTCTCTCTCTCTCTGTGTGTCGCTTTCAAGTTAAATTTCACTTTTTAATTTTTTTTTTAAAAGAAAATTTTGGTGGGTGATGCTACTTGGAAATGCTGTGAACTTGATTTTTTTTTTTTTTATAATTTTGTTATCATCATAATTAATAGTGTATGATTTGTATGATTAGTGATGATTTATTTTGTTTTATTTTAATTTTTGGACTTTTATGATTTTATTGTAATTATGAAGGAAAGAGAAACCAGAAAAGGAAAAAGAAAAAATGAAACGAAAATGAAGTTTTTTAATGGTTTGCTGCTTTGGTGATTAAAATTGCATTTTTTTATTTTTCTGTTTGGTTGGTGGGAAATGTTGTTTTGGTGATAATTATTTGTTCTCTTTCTCTTTTTGGTTTCTGTGGAATTTTTATTTTGAAAAATCTGTTTGGTTGCTGGGGAAATCTGAGTAAAGAGAGGAGTTTGGAATCCAAAAATGTTATTTAATGTTGCTTTCTTTTAATTTTCTGTCTACTAACTCAAGTATTTGACTTCACTCTTTTTCTCTCTTGAAGTCTTTGTTTATGTAGAATTTTTGTCTTGAAAACTGTTTGGTTGCTGGGAAAATCTGAGGAAAACAAAGGAAATTGGAATTTAAATGTTATATTCATATTGCTTTCTTATATGTTTTTTTCTGTCTACTAGCAGAAGTGTTTGACTTTACAATTTCTTTTATGTTAATTTCCTGTCTATTCCATAACCGAGCATGTTTTCTCAGTCAACTTTTGTGTTGTAAAAGGATATAAGTCAGTTTGTAACCATATGATTAGTCAATGATATTACAGAAGAGAAGCTATAAAGCCATTTTAAGAGTTGTTTAAACTAATCGATGAAATTTTAATCTCAATTTCTTTTATGTTAATTTCCTGTCTATTCCATAACCGAGCATGTTTTCTCAGTCAACTTTTGTGTTGTAAAAGGATATAAGTCAGTTTGTAACCATATGATTAGTCAATGATATTACAGAAGAGAAGCTATAAAGCCATTTTAAGAGTTGTTTAAACTAATCGATGAAATTTTAATCTCAATTTCTTTTATGTTAATTTCCTGTCTATTCCATAACCGAGCATGTTTTCTCAGTCAACTTTTGTGTTGTAAAAGGATATAAGTCAGTTTGTAACCATATGATTAGTCAATGATATTACAGAAGAGAAGCTATAAAGCCATTTTAAGAGTTGTTTAAACTAATCGATGAAATTTTAATCTCAATTTCTTTTATGTTAATTTCCTGTCTATTCCATAACCGAGCATGTTTTCTCAGTCAACTTTTGTGTTGTAAAAGGATATAAGTCAGTTTGTAACCATATGATTAGTCAATGATATTACAGAAGAGAAGCTATAAAGCCATTTTAAGAGTTGTTTAAACTAATTGATGAAATTTTAATCTCAATTTTTTCTTCTTAATTTTGACCACAGCTTTGTATAATTTCCGTTGAGTCAAGCCTTCTAGTTTGGTTATTACAAGCTGGTACTCTTGCGTTCTTGGTGCACGTAATTTAAATTATTTACATGTATTCAGATTTGTGCTTTCAGTTTTCGTGATTGAAACTATGTTGTTTATTATATGGATGTTATGTTGATGATGATGGACTTCGTATGCTCTGACTTCGTTCAACAAGTTAGAAAGGATGTATGATTTCCATGGCCTTTTTTTTTTCTTTAACTATTTCCTTTTCTCTCCTCAGCTGTTCACTATGTTGTGATTATCTGATGGAATCATCAGATCATTGTGCAATTAAACTAGATTCTAACGTTCTGTGCTATTTTGTCTCATGATCTTGTCAGGCTTTTGTACCGTCAGATCCCGTGAGTAGATCGTGCTTTTACAGTTTCTTCATTGCAGCTTCGTTGATCTGTACTGTTTACTTTATTGGTGGTGCATTTTTTGCAAAGGAATATGATGAAGTGAGTATTTCTGTAAATGATGTTGCTTCAATCAACTGTTGTTATTGTTTATATATGGTGGTAGTCAGTTTTGTCTAATGGGGTTTGACTAAGGCAACCAACCAAAGAAATGATGGCAGATTGTCCTATAAACTCGTAAATTCAAAAAAACTAAAGACTGAGAAATCACGGAGATGTTTTGATATTTTGAAGTACAAGAGAGAATTATAAAATATATGATATTGAAGTTGGGCTCTAGATGCAGACCAAACTGTTGTGGAGGCAAAATTTATTCATCTCTGAGCTTTGATATTTCTGTTTAGTAGTTTTGTTTTGAATCGAAATAGCAAAAGTATGTTGGAATGATTAGATTTTACCAATTAAGATGAATTCTGCAAATATTATATGCAGGGATTACTGAGATGGGGAACGAGTAAGTCCTTGCAGAACGCAAAATCTAATGCTTGCAAGGTTTGTATCCTTCGGAAAAAGAAAATCTATTTTTATAGTGGCATATAAAATTACCTAAAATGATATCTGACCTTTGTTCGTTTCCCTTTAAATTTCTTTTACCTAGAATCAATGCAGGCCTCCCGGTACCGAGGCATTGCCCCAAGGAATCCTTGCCAAGACATCAAATTTGGAAACGCGACCTTTATGGACCTATACTGCGAAACTTGTATGTGAAGCTTTTGTTGGATTATTACATCAGTGATACAAAGAACCTATAATTTCATACGTTGGAGTCAAATTCTACACATTATATCTGTGATTGTTTTCTAAGTTCGTGGCAGCTAATTTCTGTTCTTATTGGTAGAATATCTTGCAAATTTTTGTTGATTTGTGAATCCAACTTCTTCAAAGCTGAACTTAATTTTTTGTTGTTGCATTTTCCACCATTCACATAGCATACCAAAATTTATCAACAATATACTTGGATGTTGTATTAATGATCAAAATAATGAGGATGGTTAGAGTTCTTAAATATTATTGTTGAGCACTTTCTTATGAATTTAACCTTTTGGTCCGTTGGTTATTATTATGGTATCAAAGCCTTGTTATATCCGGAAGTACTGGGTTTGAGCCCTCCCCATGTATATATATTTGAATTTGTTACCTGGATTTGATATTTGTTTGTGTTTGGAGGCTCCAGTCACGTGGCAAGTTTGTTGGTGTTGCACATGAGAGGTGTGTTAGAATGTTTAAATACTATTGTTGAGCCATTTCCTATTAGCATAAGCTTTTAGGTTTATTGGTTATTAACAAGGGTAAACTCATTTTGTTCATGCATGATTTAGAGTACAGTGATATAGCTTGTTCTCAAGTTTGTGTAGGCCCTGTAGGGTCAGCGTAGTTGAAGATTGGGTTTTGTGCTGTTTGATTCTGAAACTGTTATCCTGAAAATATTAGTCTTAAAATAAGAAAAACAGACGACATCATGAAACTAGCACATTCAACTATACAATGAGTTGGCTGTAATAATTATTTGATTTAACTTGTTAATAAGTTTAGATACTGTAGTTTAAAGACTTTGAACGTTTTCTTGATTGCTTTAGTGAGCATCTTTGCTTTATTTGTATACTTACGTGCAAGATTTGGTGTCAGAATGTTCCAAAGCCTACAATGAGCTTGTTAGCTATACCAGTTGGAATTAAGCAGAAAGAAGTAGTGGACAGAATTGTTAGAAAGGTTTGGTCACTACTATAGTTCCTCTTTTACTTTCGTAATTATATCAGTAGATTGCTGCTCAATATCAATTTTTTCGCTGCAGTTCCCGAGAAAATATTTTGTAGTGATGCTTTTCCATTATGATGGTATTGTGGATGAATGGAAAGCTTTAGCATGGGCTGATCGTGCCATACATGTATCTGCTGCCAATCAAACAAAATGGTAAATCTTAATTGATTCAAAGTTGTTGTTTTCCTCAATTTTGAGGACCGTTCTTATGCTTCCGTACACATAATTTCTAAATTAGATTGTACTTTATGATGTGTGTGATAGGTGGTTTGCAAAACGTTTCTTGCATCCAGACATTGTTGCGGAATATAATTATATATTCCTATGGGATGAGGACATTGGAGTCGAGCATTTTAATCCAAGACGGTAAGCATCATCTGTTTTAACTCTTGTGGTTGACTTTGGTGTTCTTACAGTAGCTAGTGGTAAAACCTCTGATTGCAAATATCATGAATTTGAGCATATAAACTTCTCTGTCCACCATTTAAACCTTGTCATTATAACATGGATTTTGTCTTTTTTCAAAACATGAAGTCATAAAGACATTTTATTAATGTTTACTTAAATATGAATCAACACTAATGCTCTAACACGGCAATTTTTTACATTTAGTCTCTTTCTCTCTACCCCTTTTAGAAAATAACTTGGGAGTTGCTCGGATAGCTCTAGGGGTCAAGTAATGTAGATGGCTTTCGCCCTATTTGGTTGTGAAACTGACGAGTAACTTAACTTTGGAAACTAAAAATAACTTGGGAGTTGCTCGGATAGCTCTGGGGGTCAAGTAATGTAGATGGCTTTCACCCTATTTGGTTGTGAAACTGACGATTAACTTAACTTTGGAAACTATCTTTGGGCCTTAAGGAGGCTTTTGGATTTGGTTTTGAGAGCTCTCTTGCTCTTGGTTCTTATCCTTAACAGAAATTTTTCTTTAATATACAGGATATAATGATTTGACATTTCCAGAATTATACAGAAATACTATTCGGAAACTCCTGATGCCAAGTGCATTTTTATGTAATTTTCATTCTTTACTTAAAGTTAAATAGTATTGCTTTGAAAGTATATAGACCTTAGGTGATTCGGATTCACACTGAAATATTGAAATTTTTTAAGTAGCAACTAGTACAATTATGTGTATGAATGTTTGTGCATTATGTTTCTTGGTTAGTGGAGCTATATTTTGTTAATAACCAACAGATCAACAAGCTTAAGTTGTCAGGAAAGGGTCCAACTAATGATATAAGGCTCTCCAACACACCTCCTCACGTGCCAGACCGACAGGCTTGGCATGTGGACTAAGCTCAAACACATATTCAAACCTATACCAAATTCAGATACAACACAAATTCAATCCCGTGGGGGATTCGAACTTTGAATTGCAAGGTCAAACCAAGCTTTGATAATCAATCACAAATTGAGTTGTCTACAAAATTGTTTATTTGTGTCAGTATTTTGGCATTACCAGAAACCCATCTTTTATGAAGTTGATAGTCAGTCGCTCCCAATTCAGGTTTTGTACTTGTTCCATCTACAATATACCATAAGTCTTTTCCAATCAAAAATTTTTCATTGCAAATTTCCAGTGCGAGTAATTAGCATCATTAAGACAAACAATAATAGCTTTCAATTCATCAGACAAATCTACATAGAATACAAATTCAAACATAAAACAAGAGACAGAGGCTAAAGCGAAATCTCAAGAAGAGTGACAAAACTTGTTGAGTGTAACAATCAAAGTCAAATTAGCAGATATTCAAACCTCTTCTATTTGGACCGTCAAAACCTGCCTAAAAATTTAAGCTGTCAGGAAAGGGTCCAAATAATCATAAAAGACTCTTTAACATATTTGATATCTTGAATACCAAACCTTTTGTAGATATTTGTCTATTGTTAAGGAAGAGGGACTTGAGATATCTCAGCCAGCACTCGATCCTACTAAGTCGGAGATACATCATCAAATAACTGCACGTAGCAGAAAATCACGAGTGCACAGGTCAGTATCAAGTGAATCTGCCTGTGTGTTTATTTAGTCTTAATATATATTTTGCTGAGGACATCGATAAAATATTTGTTACTTTGGCTCATTAAGGTGGTAAGTAAACAGTAATTTTGTTTCTCGAAAATTGGATTACCTGCATAAACTTTTCTTCTTGGAGTTCTAGTCAATTTTTATCGCTTCTATCAGTTCACAAGAATTGAAAAATTCTAATAAATTGATTATGTTGTTGGCCTTCTATAGACTTTTTATCAACTGTTTACATCTTTGGCTACTGAGACATTTGATGAATTCAAATTTTTATTTGATTTCTTAATAGGAGAATGTATAAGTTTAAAGGCAGTGGAAGATGCGATGATCACAGCACTGCTCCTCCATGTATAGGGTAAAAGGCATCGACTCTGGTTCTTTTGTTATATTAATTCTTAACCATTCCTTTATTATTATAATAAGTTATTTTATTTGGTTTTCTGGTGTTTGAAAAGTATCGATAATTACTAGAGCTGAGTAGTAGCATTGTTCTTATGTGGAAAAATAAATCTTTTATGCAGTTGGGTGGAAATGATGGCACCTGTGTTTTCAAGAGCTGCCTGGAGATGTGCATGGTATATGATTCAGGTATAAAACTTCCTCAAAACAAATGATATTGGGATGATTGGTGGGTTACCGAACATATTTTTAACATAGGTGGCAAACACCATTATTTAAATGAGAATTCAACCAAACGCAACCGCAATGTAGATGCTGATTGATAAGTAAAATTTATTGGCACAGTGCAGCATAATGGCAAGGCATTTTCTAGTATTTATTGTCTAGGTAAAAGCTCAAATCAACAAAACATCCTTGGGTAAATTTAGTTCATATATAATCGTCTAATTGTTTTGGGGGGTGGGGGGGCAGAAGATATGAATTTAGTTTGTTAACTCTATGCTTCTCTGCATTTGTTATTTTTTCTCTTACGGTTCTTTTTCCTTACAGAATGACTTGATCCATGCTTGGGGCCTGGATATGCAGCTCGGTTATTGTGCACAAGTAATTTTCCGAGTCCTATTGACTTCAAATTTTTTGTTTTTTTTAACTCACTCGATTGTACTAATGACGTTTAATATACTTTTTAGGGTGACCGAACCAAAAATGTGGGTGTGGTTGATTCTGAGTACATAGTTCATCTAGGTCTTCCTACACTTGGTGCCTCGACTGATGAACCCAAGGTAACTACTCCCTGAAAATTTGTACCGATGCATAATATTGAGATTCACTGGCCTAACTTCCTTATGCTGATTTGACTTTCGGGATAGTCACTATTTGTGTGTATATCTCAGGAAACTGCATCTTAGTTATCCATTTGCATCGTAGTCCCCACATTATGATGTTAGGACATGAAATTGTTATTATTGTAATTTATAACGTTGATGTTTTAATTTCTCACTTTGCACCATCTGCTTAATGCAGTTAAATACCATTGGACAAGCTCCGTCTTATCAAGAGGATCACTTACCAATCTCAGAAGCATTGGTATGCATTTTGAACCTGAAGTTGTCTTGTATCTATTATCTCATTCTCTATTCATTGCATAATGGGTGTCCGTTATCTTTCAAACCACAGGCTCCATCTCAGTCCCACAGATATGATAATAGACCCGAGGTAAGCCTGTTTACCCGTTGTTGCATATTGTTGTCTTTTCTCTCCCTTTGTTTGTGTGGACTTATGCACGCGTACATACATGTCTTTGTGTATGTATGCATGCGCGTGCATAGACAATCAACTTCCTGGAGCCTATTTCTGGCAAAACCATTCTCCACAGACATTACTCAACTGATGACGTGACTTGCAGGTAAGAAGACAGTCCTTCATTGAAATGCAGATGTTTAGAAAACGATGGAAAAACGCCGTAGAGGAGGACAAATGTTGGGTCGATCCATTTCAGCAATTAACAAACCAAACCAGTCACTAATTCAATTCGTAAAGCATTCATACACAACCGCGTTACAGAAACTCTGTACACAGATTGCCATCCATACATACCAAATTCTTTCGATTGGCACCGAACCATCTCAGAACACAGCTGACATCAAAGACGTTCGAGCCATGGAGGAAAACCAGTACAGAATTCCCCTTTGTAATTTGCTTCTTCCATTTTTTTTTTCCCACCATCTTCTCTGCTAAGGAGAAACAGGAGATGGGAAGTCTTTGGTTTTTTGGTGTTTCATTGATTTGTTATGTTAGGGAATACAAATTGTAAATATGTTTTTGTACTTTTTTCGAAATTGTTTGTAAATGTTATATATTTTTTGGGGATGGATTTTTAACATTATTCAAAGAGGAGTGGTGAATGCAGTTGCTTGATTGTATCAATGTTTTTTTTTTTTCAATGGCATTTTGTATAATAAAATTAAAAAGATCGTGTTTTATTTTATCATTTCAATAGTGTATATCTAATCATAGTTTAAAGTGGTTAATAAAATTTCTTTTTACGTTAGTAGCGAGGGATTATTGTATTTAGTTACCGTTATAATTCAGTGAACCCGTTAATTTATAAATTTACATATCTAAATTTTTTTAAAATCAAAATATTTTAAATTTAATTATAAAATTTAAATTTACTAAACCTATTCAGCAAATAAAAATAATAAATTCTCCTTCGAAAATAAATTTGAAATAAAGACTCATAAAAAGTTAAAACAAATTTTCCCTTATAAATTTAAGATTAGAATGAGCTTAACCTGAATACGGTAATTTATTGTTTAATAGGGTTTAGGTATTGACCAATAACGATAAATCTAAACTCGTTAATTTCGTATGAATTCAAATCCGTTAATTTCGTATTCTATTCTATTAATTTATTATGAATTCAAATCCGTTAATCTAAACCCGTTAATTTTGTATGAATTCAAACCCGTTAATTTCGTATTCTGTGCCGTTAATTTATTATGAATTCAAACCGGTTAATTTCGTATTGTATTCCTATGGTGACTTGTCAACGTTAGTGTTAACAATAGCGCCCCTGCTCAGTCAGTCTTTACAAAATTAATTTCCGATATTACCCCTTTCTTTTTCTGTCTTTGTATCTCTCTCACTTCTCTCTGGGTTTTAGCTTCTCTAGGGTTTTACACACTCTCTCTCTCTCAAATCGCCACAAGAAATGACCCTCTACCGCCTCCTCCTCCGCTCCTTACACCACCGCCACGGTGTCTCCGTCTCCGTCTCCGCCTCCGCCTCCCTCACCCACCATTTCCACAGTCTCACCCGCGACCCCAGCACCAACAACAGCTCGAATTCGAATTGCACTCCCTCTTTCACACGCACTTACGCCTTCTCCTCCGCCGAGGAGGCTGCTGCCGAGCGCCGTCGCCGCAAGCGCAGACTCCGCATCGAGCCGCCACTCCACGCTATCCGCCCCAACCCCCAGTACCAGCCGGCGCGCGACCCCAACGCCCCGCGCCTCCCGGACTCCACCTCCGCTCTCGTCGGGCCCCGCCTCAACCTCCACAACCGGGTCCAGACCCTCATCCGCGCCGCAGACCTCGACGCAGCATCCTACGTGGCTCGGCAGGCCGTGTTCTCCAGCACCCGCCCCACTGTCTTCACCTGCAATGCCATCATTGCGGCTATGTATCGTGCCAAACGGTACAAAGAGGCTGTCGCCCTTTTCTCTTACTTTTTCGAGCAGTTTGAAATCGTGCCTAATGTCGTTTCTTATAATAATTTGATCAATACACATTGTGATGAGGGTAGAGTAGACGAGGCAATGAGAGTGTATAGAAAGATCATAGAGACAGCCCCTTTTAGTCCTAGTCATGTTACTTATAGGCATTTGACAAAAGGGTTTATTGATTCGGGCCGAATTGATGAGGCCATGGACTTGTTGAGGGAGATGTTGAATAAAGGGCAGGGGGCAGATTCGATCGTTTATAACAATTTGATATCCGGGTTCTTGAATTTGGGGAATCTGGAGAAGGCGAATGAGTTGTTCGATGAGTTAAAAGAGAGGTGTGTGGTTTATGATGGGGTTGTGAATGCGACTTTCATGGAGTGGTGGTTTAGTCAGGGAAAGGAGAACGAGGCGATGGAGTCGTATAAGTCATTGTTGGATAGGAATTTTAGAATGACTCCTGCCACTTGTAATGCACTTTTGGAGGTTTTGCTCAAGTATGGGAAGAAACCGGAGGCTTGGGCGTTGTTTGAGCAGATGTTGGATAATCATCAGACGCCTACTGTCCAAGCTGTGAATTCGGATACGTTTAATGTTATGGTGAATGAGTGTTTTAAGCTTGGGAAGTTTTCAGAGGCGATTGATACGTTTAAAAGAGTAGGGACGCATCCGAAATCCAAGGCTTTTATAATGGATGTTGCAGGATACAATAACATTATTACGCGGTTTTGTGAGAATGGGATGTTAGATGAGGCTGAGAAGCTGTTTGGAGAGATGTCTACAAAGAGTTTGCCACCAGATGTCACGACTTTTAGGACAATGATTGATGCTTACTTGAAGGTGGAGAGAATTGATGATGCATTGCGGTTGTTTAATCAGATGGCGGACTCTGGTATGAGAGTGGTCATGAGTTTTGGAACTAGGGTGTTTAGTGAGCTCATTAGTAATGGTAAGGCTGCAGAGTGTGTGCCAATTTTGATAAAAATGGGAGAGAAGGATCCTAAACCAGACTTTTTGATATATGATGTGGTGGTAAGAGGGCTGTTAAATGAAGGTCTATTAGACTTGAGCAAGGATGTGATTGATCAAATGATGAGGGCCAGTGTTGGTATTACTCCTGCACTACAGGATTTTGTAAATGAGGTTTTTGGTCAAGCTGGGCGAGGTGAGGAGATTGAGAGAGTTTTAAATGCGGATAGGTGGGGATATGCTGCACCTCGTCCACCCTCTCGAATGACCGGACCACCTCGAACGGCGGGACAACAGCCTTTTGTATCTGATAACGGACCCAATCAAATGTCGGAACAGCAGCCGTTTGTACCCAATAGAATGTCTGGACAGCAGAACTTTGGATACAATCAAATGGCAGGGCCGCAGTCTCAAGGAGCTAATCAAGTCGCCGGACAGCAGTACTCTGGTTATAATCAAATGGCAGGACAACAGCACTCGGGTTACAATCAAATGGGAGGACAGCAGCACTCTGGTTACAATCAAATGGGAGGACAACACTCTGGTTACAATCAAATGGGAGGACAGCAGCACTCTGGTTACAATCAAATGGGAGGACATCCGTACTCTGGTTACAATCAAATGACAGGACAACAGCACTCTGGGTACAATCAAATGTCCGGACAACAGCAGCCTTTAGGATCCAATCATATGGGGGGAGAGCAACCTTTGCAGACCAATCAGATGGGGGCGCATCAGGCTTTTGGATCCAATCAAATGGCAGGGCAGGAGTCCTCTGGGTGGCATCAGCCCAATGTAATGCCTCAAATGACCAGACAATCACCATCAGGATCCTCGCAAGTGGCAGGTCAACAACAATCTTGGCAGCCTCCAATGACTGGACAACCACCAGTAGGACCCTCGCACATGGCAGGTCAACAACAATCCTGGCAGCCTCAAATGAGCGGACAACCACCATTAGGACCCTCGCACATGGCAGGTCAACAACAGTCCTGGCAGCCTCAAATATCCCGACAGCAGCCATCATGGCCTCGAGTGGAAGAGCAGCCGCAACCAGGACACCACCCGCAAGAAGAAGCACAACAGAATCCAACAGGTACCCTTGAATGGCAGGAGAATCACCAACAGGTAGCAGTTTGATTTTCACGTATAGAAAATTTTCCAAAACATGGCCTGGTCTTTAAATTTATACTTTTATTTGGGCAAGATAAATGCTAAATCATTGTTATATGTTGAGTATCACTTATTGCAGCAGGTCTATGGTGGCAAGCCTCATTTTAAGTATATTAATGAGGTGGTTTTTGCCAAGAAATTTTTAGGCTAATGCGGAGGTCTGATTGTTTCTTTTGATCTATTCATGAAAACTTTATGCATCTATCTAATGTAATTTATTCTTGTATTTGGATCTCACATACATACCTATTAAAGATGTCTTAGTTGATTAATCACATTTCTTTGTGGGTAAGAATACATGTGCAAAATCTGAGCATAAAACTGCAACTTGTTATGTTGTTGAGTAATATTACTTATGATTGCATTATGAGGTTAACTATTGTATAGCGTAGCTATATATGTGTTTTGATTGCACGACACATGGGAGTTTCTTTTTAACTTTGAATGCTGAATTATAGTAATATCGGAGTAATATTACTAATTGTTTTATTAGTATTGACACAATGGATCTTCTTGAAGAAAAGAATATTGTGTTCAAGAGATTTCTGTTTTACTGGTTCTAACTTCTAAGATAGCTGCTCTTAGAGAAAAATATGCTCATAGAACAAGCATAACAAATAGCATCCAATGCGTGTTAGAGGCTTTATGGTCTTTTATATGGAGCTGGTATGCGGTTTCCACTTAAATGAAGAAGATTTGCATGTGGATTAAACCAGTGAATTTATCCACCAATGCGTGATGATTCTTTTAGGAATTTATCAACACCTTGGGGTATATATGGTCTGCTTTAGATATCCCCTCACGGTTTTGCTTTTGGGCTTTGCAATCCGAAATGTGTCTACACCTTAAAAGGAGCTCACGTTGTATTTAAACTAGTTAGGACTCTCTTGCTAGCAATGTAGGATTTGGTGGCTCACGTTAATTCGACAAGCTTCCTACATAATAGAAGCATGGGTTCACTTGAAAGAGGAACCAAATTTTTGAAATTGACAGAGTTGCTTACTTATGTTGCCTCCCAGACATATATATTACAATGATCCACCTATACCTTCTGTGAAATATAAGGATGTTGATAATCTAGCTAGTCATGGTCATGTACTCCATTATAGATATATAAAATAAATTGGTGTGTCACTGCCTTGTTTCACGGCCCAATAGTGCAGTCAGTTATATTCAAATTTCTTGATTGTATGTACTGTTGGGGTTTTTTTTTTTTTTTTAATAATCTTTTTTTGTTTTGTTTTATTACTGTTGTCTTGCAATAACTTATAAGATAATTGGTCAAAAAACTGCATCTGATGCAAAATCAACGGATGAATGGCGATCGTCATGTAAATTATGAATTGCATCAACGTATGAATTGTGATCGTCATGTAAATTATGAAATGATGTGGTAGATACAACTTATTTATTATATTATTTGGACAAAAAAAATGGACAAAATCTAGCATTACTCAATATAATTGATTAACAGGTAATTATACTATATAAACAAAAAAAATAATAATGACCACGTATCAAAAATACAGTGATATAAATATTATTAATAACAAGCCAACATTTATTATCTCAAGACATAAATAGATTATTACATTTAATGTCTCAAAATTAAAAATGTTTTTTTTAATAGATAGGAAAAAAATTATTTAATGTATGCAAACCCAAAATATTTAAAGCTGTTTATTTATTTTTTTTTGGGTTTGCATACATTAAATTATTTAGAGGAACTTCTTTCATCAAAACAAGATCAACATTATGGACTAAAGCTATCTTAGCAAGACTATGAGCAACCTTATTGGTGCTCCTAAGCGAGAAAACAAAATTAACAAAATCAAACGAATCAAGAAGATCCAAGATATCATCTAAAAGTAAACCAATATCAGCTCGAACCGAAGACATGGACAAGAGGAGATTGATAACTGAAGAGGAGTCGGATTCAACAACAGTAGGGATAATACTAGCTTCTGAGGCTAGCTTCATACCATGAAGAATGGCCCGAGCCTCACCAGAGGAAAGAGGTGCATCATAATTCTTTTTTTTTTTAAAAAAAAAAAAAATTTGATACCTTCCGGGTCAAAAGACTACCGAGACCAATCAAGATTGAACTACATCAGAATTAGCTCAAAATTAAAGAAGCATAATTTAATGATTCCTTAAATTATAAGATTCCTCAAAATCTATAAAGCTACTACAAGACATTTAATGCAAAAGAAGAAAAAGTTCCACAAATTAGCATATTTTCCAAAAACAAGTATATGCTATAATTAATTTTGAATCCCATCTTATTTTTAGTTAAAAAAAATGTTACAATTATTATGTCAAAAAAATTAGTATTAAAGTACCATCTCTATTAAACATTTTTTTTTCTTAATATTATTATTATAGTAAACTAAGCCACAATGATCTCCACAATTTTAATAATAATAATAATATTATTATTAATATATGTTTCTTCAAGAAATTATGATATAGTACATGCAAATGCAAGTGATCTCTCAAAAGAAGAGGATTTGATCATAGAAAAAAACTTGCAAGCTCTTAACAAGCCTCATGTCAAAACTATTGTGGTAATTATATTTTATTTTTATTTTTATATATTATTTTATATCATTAATTTACTTTGTATTAACCAAACCAAATTCTTGGTTTATTTTTTTTATTTATTTAATTTTGAAAGCTTCAAGGGGGTGAGATCTATGATTGTATAGATTTCTATAAACAACCTGCCTTTGATCATCATTTGCTGAAGAATCACACAATCCAGGTATATTATATATATTGCATTTCTTAACATATTATATGATGATTTTCTTTGTATTAATTAAAAATTTATTTTATTTGTTTTATAGATGGGATCAAAATCATATATAACTAGAAGCAAAAAATCATCAACCTGCCCGATCGGAACAGTTCCTATTTGGAGAACAACAAAGGATGATTTACTAAGAGCGAGAAATCTCAATAATATGAACATCGGACAACAACGTTGGCATGTAATACTCTTTATCTATATAAAAAAAAAAAAATCACTGCTTCGCCTGACTCTGGATTGAATTAATTATAAACGGATCAATATGATTTCAAACTTCATTAAAACGAAATCTCTTTCAAAAACGAAGCTTTTTGAAAGAACTAAAAAAATCCGAAGTAGGTTTTTGATATAATAATTCAGATCTGTCTGTATTTAACCGAAACTAATTAAAAACTTTATATATGTGTGCTTGGCCAGAAGTATTTTCACTAATTATTGTTAATATTTATGATGTTGCTCAGATAGTTTGTGTAATAATGAAAGATTTGGGAGAAAATAAATATCATGGAGGCAGCAGTAAGATTTCTGTATACAATCTTAGTTTAAGTTCTGGCCAAGAAAGCTCAGCTAGTGTTTGGGTTCAAAGCGGTCCTCCTGAACAACTTAATTATATCGCCGCTGGATGGATGGTAATTTCTCAAATATCAGCCGTTAGATTTATCTATTTTTATTTAGTCGATATCTTTTTCTGCTTAATAAGTGGTTCACAAGTCCCTTATTGACTTTATTAAATTCAGTGTACACCGAAAAGAATACTCTTGTAAGTGTGTCTGTGAGTGCGTGTGCAAAAGTTTTAGGTGGGGATATTTGCATTTAATGAAAATTTGAGTGTAATAATACTCATAGAAGATTTTGATCGAAGTTGT
The DNA here is from genome assembly GCA_003430845.1 of Xanthoceras sorbifolium. Taxonomy (NCBI): domain Eukaryota; kingdom Viridiplantae; phylum Streptophyta; class Magnoliopsida; order Sapindales; family Sapindaceae; genus Xanthoceras; species Xanthoceras sorbifolium. The sequence goes on from CM010615.1 coordinate 5,186,482, forward strand.
GGTGGCTTGACGAGATAAAGTTGACCTAGTAGTATGCCTTTCACACCTACTCTACTGAGATTTTAAATTCGAGCTCTTTCCTTCTCACCCAATTTCTAAATTAACAAAATAAAATAAAAAAGAATTGAAGTGAAGTGAATTTTATAATGTATTTCAAAACGGTAAGGAGATAATATATATATATATACACATACGTTTAAAAACATTTAAATTTATCAGAAATCTCTTGTAAAATTCATTAAAAACTCTTATTAAGTTTTGTCAAATCTTCGAAAAATCAACCTCCTGTTAAGAAGAGATTTCTGACGAATTCTGAAACCATTATTTAACTCTTATATTCAAATGTGTATCTAACATTTTTTTTTTTTGTGGTTGATAATATATATAGGTATCACCTGTAATGTATGGTAGTGCTACTCGATTATTTATATATTGGACAGTAAGTATTTATCTTCTCCCTTTTCGATTTACGATGAGATGATTAACCGTTTTCTGTTAAAAGCTCTATCTGAAGTAGCTATACCGAACAGAAAGCTCTACTTGAAGAAGCTTTATTGTACATAACGGAAACTCCGTTATGCTCGATACGCATCTAATGTTTTGTTCGATTAATTTATGAATAAATTTGTAGGCAGATGGAGGGCAGAACACAGGATGCTTTAACTTGCATTGTCCTGGGTTTGTGCAATTAGACCATGAGATAACACCAGATCATTTGATTTTTCCAGTCTCTAGCTATGGTGGACCTATTTATGATGTTACTGTCAAGGTCTTCCAGGTAATTAACCCACTAATTTGACCGTTAAATTTTGAAAATATTCGAATTTTTCTGTTAAAACCCTCTCTTGAAATTTGATAAAAACGTATGTCTTTACCTTTTAGATTGTCAAAATTCTTAGTTATGACCTAAGTTTGTAATAAATTTTGATTACGCACCCTAAATTATGTTGTTAGTAGAATCAGTGTCTGACCGTCTAGATATGTTTTTATTTAACACAAAACTAGAATAATTGTGAATACATTACATTATATTTATCTTTTTTAGGCTCTTTACTATACGTTATTTATATTTTATCCAAACAGTAATAAAATGTAATCCAAAACCTCTTAAAACTTAATCGTAGGGAGATACAAACTTAAAACATTTTGGATTTGTCATTTAAACTAATTAGTACTTATAAAACTTAACTGTAAATCACTGTTAATAATAATTGTTTAAATTTGATTAATATTCGAATTCGTTTAAATTTGATTAATATTCGAATTTTTCGTTAAAAACCTCTCTTAAAATTCGATCAAAATGTACATCTTTTAGAATACATATTATTTATATTTTAGGTTCTGTTATCCAAATGTAAAGATACGTACGAACTCGAAAACCTTTTTGCAAAACAACGAACGGTTTTTCCAGCTAAACTAAATTAGTATCTACAAAACATCTATAATTGTTATAACAATGTCAATAATAATTGTTTTCCCATATTTTTTTTTGTTTTTTATACAATTTTTACAGGATAAAAAATCAAAGAACTGGGTACTCTCAGTTTTTGAAGAAGACAGAATTGTTGGATATTTGCCAAAGGAATTATTCCCACACATGAAAGATGGAGCTAAACAAGTGGCATGGGGAGGAGTTGCCGCAGCCGGAAATGACGGAATTGCCCCTCCGATGGGAAGTGGTCACAAGCCAGATGGTGTATACACATACAACCATGCAGCCTATTTCAAAAAATTCTTCTATTTTGATGAAGATTATGTTGCCAGAACACCTTCATATAACAACACATTTGATCATTTGGATGACACCAATTGTTTTGGCTTCCAACAAGGAAGAGATTATGGAACACCTTGGCGTTATAGTTTCCTCTTTGGAGGACCAGGAGGGCAATGTGGCAATTAAATAAATAAAATGTTTCATTTTGACTCATCAAAGTTGTCACAAGACCCTAGATGACATCCAGAACCATGAATGGTGTAAAATCAGAAACTAGAGAATCAAACTACAAAGCAGAACCATAAATGGTGTAAAAATTTCTATATTCAATGCTTTCTTCTTCTTCACAAAGTTGTTCTCACAGAATTTGCTTCAATAAAACAGCAGCAACTCTCTGGGGGGTCGCGAAATCGAATTTCTCTACAAAACCTGTACACTTTTGCAATATCAAAGTGATTAATTCAACCCTACCAAAATTTATGAGCTTTGACAATGCCCTCTGGAGATCTAAAAGTTTTAGATAGTAATAATAAGAATAAGAATAATACAAAATCTCTGCCTAGACGAATTCGTCAAAACTCCATCACCTTTGCGCTGAGATTCAGCAAGGGCTTGAGTGCAGTTGGTGCAAATTTCCTAGCAAAGAGATAGCACATTGATGTTTGGTCATCGTTATATAAACACATAGTCCCATTGTTCCTTATGGATTGTATAAAACTTTCTGTGATATTCTCTGGCCCAAATGTTGCCGGGTGGGGGCCCCCCATTGACCAGTCAACCCAAGTCACACTCCGGTTTGCGTTGAGTGATCCATGGAACATGTTCAGGTAAGTGGGTATGTAATGCTCATCAGGATAGCAAGCAGGCTTGCAATATTTCCTGAAAATGGAGAGGTACTTGGTGTCAGAGACTATATAAATGGCCACCTTCCGTTGCACTTCGAACCATTGAGATCCTTTCCGCCATTGAAAGAGCCTAATTTCAGGACGCATCTTGCGGCTGTAGCGGCCGCGGCCATAACGAGAGGGATCATCATATGAATCGACAAAACTGTGGGCAGAACCAATGAGGTAACTGTAGACAGTGGGGAAGTTATATACTGGGATACAGCTCTCAGATAGAAGAACAAACCGCTCGTTCGAAAAGTCTAATAGGGCATTAGCTAGAAGACGCTTCTCAGCATCAGCCATTTCCACTGTTCCCCATCCAACTTTCTGAAGATAAGATATCAAGAACAGTTCATAAGGAAAATAAAGAAATTTAACAATAGAATACTCAATCAACCAAGCCATCAATTCATTTAACTCTTAAGTTGCATCTATTGTGTTTGTGTATAGAAAAGAGAGAAAGATGTACTGATACTGAAGAAGACAAGCAGAAGACAATAACTTTTCTATGTGCAAGTGCAAACAAGATTCAAGAAGCATGAACACATTCCACGTAAAGCAGAAAGCAACACATGATAAACTCATAGAAATATGTGCCTGCAACCTTTTTGTAATGTACAGATAAAAAACTATAATAATAAACACCAATTCACTTTCACTTGATGGGTGCAATCTAAGTGTTTTATATAACCATAATAAATTCAGCTACTCTTAAATGATAGGTTCACATTCACTTGCTAATCGTATTCAATTGTCATTATTCCACAAAACTTAAGTTCTTAAGTTTTATATTTGATTTATTACAAAAATAACTGCAAAAAGACCTGTATTATTACTAGAAACGTCAACACTAATGACTATAACCGAAAACAGAAGTATTTGTCGACATCCATATGTTAAGTATGGGGCTCAATCACAATTTACAAAGCTAAATCTTTAAACAGATCACAACAGCCCACATTTAAATTATCATGCCCCTAAAAAAGCTAGTATACATAATACATGCATTAGAAAATACACCTTGTCGAAATACTGAATAACTAAACCATATATCAACAACATCGGAATGTTCTACTTGTATTTACTAGAATTTAAATTAGCGGAAGGAAATATTCCTATTACACTGTCCTTACCAAATTTTGGTCAAACATCATCGTGTCTTGGATGTTTATTCTTTATAATATAACTACTAACACTAGGCTTTGCAATGAAAATAATATTATCAAGAAGATGACCAAAAACTTTATATCCTCAAAAAAATAATCCTTTTAAGACAACTTAATCAGCTAACCATCTCCTTACTGATCACCATTTCTCTCCTAGCATTTGGTTTGGATGTGTGGATGGCTAATTCATACAATTGTGCACCCTTAAAGGTTATTGTCAAGTCTGGATGATTCCTGAACTACAGCGGGGGAAGCAGGAGGTGGGGGTTTGATAAAGGGTAGTTAGTCAGCTACAGAAGTTTTGAGTCGATGCTGTTGGCATGACAGTAATAAGGCCTGCCTAAGCGATTAGTTATCCAGATCTTATATGATAGAATGTTTCTTCTTCACTAAAGTAGTACAGTAAGACAATGGGGAAGTCCCCTTGGAGTTGTGGATGAAGACTCCAGAATACAAGTGTTAAGTTGGACCAGAGAAAAAAAATGGTGATTGATAAATAATATATTGTTATGAAGAATGTCTACAAAAGATTTTCATTACAAACCAGCTTCTAAGCCCTTAAATCGTGTTCAGGGGAAAATTTCATTTGTCAATAAAATAATGATAGTGTAACATATACTACATACGTATCAATTAAATGAATTCTGAAGGTCCATGTGAAAATAGAAAGTGAAGAAAGACCAAAAAGGCAAAAACCAAAAAGATGCAGCACTCAGTTTTTACTTCTCATCTATACAAGATATTTTAATAATTGCACTCTCCAAATCTCATTCCAAAATATCCTATAAAAAAAATCTCGATTTGAAGGAATGAGCAATGAAAATATTTCATGGTCAACACACACTTCATCATTTATACATGATGGTCACAAATTCAAAACAATAATCCAAACTGAATAATAAATCTGTCCTTTCTGCTATCTCTTATCAGCATACACATTGCAATTTATCCTCCACCTCCTCCACTCTGGTCATATCCTTTCTCACCTTATATTTACGCTAACATACCCACAATAGTTTGATGATACAGATTTCGTAAGAGCTTAATATACAAGATGCCCATATTTGCACAAAGCTTAGTTGTCTTCATATGCCTTTCCTCCTACATTTACCCTTTCAGGAATAGCTTTTCATGGCACCATAAAAAGCTCCAAGTACACAACGCACTTATTCAATTTGGGTGAAATCGCTTATTATCATTTTTAATAATTTCTATTATTTGCTCCAAATCTTCTAAACTATTTCACAAATAAGCTACGACAAAAACCAAAAATTTAAGCAACAATATTTCCACTAAAGTATGCATTTCTATGCTTTCTATATCTCCTGAACAAAAAAACCATTATTCTCAGATCTAAAGAACCCCATTTCATCACTATTGAAATTAATGGATATTCTAAAAGCTAGAGGAAGGGAATTTCAAGTTGAAGTTTGATTACTAACTTAGACAACTAAAACTACAACAAAAGAAGTTCAGTTGAAACTCATTAAGTCTAAATAAGAATTACAACTATATTTAATAAAGATTAACTAGTCAAATTTTGAATAATTTTGAAGAAACTCCAAGCAGACCAAGTCGGTTATGCAAGCAGCCATGGAGGAGACTTAGTTGGATTACATCAAATTGGAGTATGTTTTTAGCCAGCAAAATGCTAGCCATTAAAGTGATTAATTATCTTAGTTTAACCAACATATATAGCCCTATATAAGGCATTAATGCTTACATGTTTTACATTCCAATTTCCATTAGCTCATACACTAGAGCTAAGTTAAAAAAAAAAAAAAAAAAAAAAACGAAGACAAGAAGCTCCTAGTTGTTGTTTTCACATATTATCAATACGAACACTACTAATTTCCATTTAGCCTTCTCATTATTCTATTTCTATTTACTATCCATCTCAATCTCAACCAACAATCACTAAAAATGTTCAAATTTCCACAGTTTAATAGTATTACATAGTACTGATCCGACACCAACTCATAAACAAAACAAGTCATAAAAATAACAACATGAACAAACAAAAGGATCAAGAATACCAACAAAACGAAGAAGAAAAAAGGCACATACCCGACTTGGAATTTGCCTTGCATAGAAAGGAGAATCCTGAGATACATCAAGCTTGTACCCGGGAAGCGCATGAACATAAATAGAGAACAACTTGTCATGGCCTCTGAAAAACCTCTCCCACAGAGGCAGCATAGGCAATGGTCCTCTTGTGAGGAACATAAAAGCAACCTTTGGAGTTCTCTCAAATGGGTACCCATCCTTGTAAGGCACCATTGAAGCCCTCCAAAAGAGTTCAGAATCAGACATTCCATGGGTGGCATTGCTCTCTGTTGGGTGGATGAACTTTCCAAAGCTCAAACACCCACCAACTTGGTCACCAGATTGTTGCTGCTTTTGTTGTTGTTGTACAATGTTGCAGTCGCTTTCAAAATCAGCAGTGACAGGAGCAGCCGCGAAATGATTGGTGGATGATAACAAGACAGCTCGTGATGTGAAATACTGGTTCATGTGTGAACTGGTTGACAAACCTATGATAATACCCGCCACGAAAACCACTAAAAAAGACAGTATCTGGACCAGTTTCAACAATCCCAGATACTTTTCTGACTCCTCTTTGTCTCCTCTACTTCTCGCCATAATTTTTTGTTTTTTCCTCCCTCAGATACAATTCATCAAACACATAACCTTCTTCTTCATAGAAATTTTTTTTTCAATTTTGAAACAAAAATTTTGAATCTTTATTCTGTCTACAAAAGGGTTTTCTGCAAACTCACCAAAAAAAAAAAAAAAAGATATAAAAAAAATGAATCTTTACCCTGTTTACAATAGGGTTTTCTGCAAAATCACAAAAAAAAAGAAAAGATTTTGAAACAAAAAAGATTGAATCTTTACTCTGTATACAAAAAGGATTTTCTGCAAAAATCGAAAACAACGACAGAATTGGGTTTGGATCTCTGCGTAGAGATTGATGTTTTCGAAGAAACAATAAGACTGGAAACACAGGATCAAGAAAACAATAAAAAAATTAAAAAATAATCAAATTAGAATGATATAAATTGAAAAAAGATTGATTTTTAAGGGAGAAATAGTGGGGTGGTGTGGTTGGCGATGGAGATTGATGATGAAATTTCATTAATTTCAGATGCAAAGAGAGAGAAAGTAAGATTTGGACAGAGATGAGGAGAGAAGAAAAATTACGCGGAAAATCAAATGTTGAAGAGACTCGTAACTAAATTGATAATAATCATAATTAGTTATTTATTTATTTATAGTAATGACGATATTATTATTAGTGATATTATTATTGCCTCCCTCTAGTTTGAGATATTCTTTTTTTTTTTTTTTATCTATATGTTCTTATTTTCTCTCCTTTATTTCTCTTCTAGTTTACAACAATTTTAAAATAACTCTCTCATTAGGCTTCCGATTGAAATTAACAATTAGGGCATCAAATTTTTAAGGGTAAAATAGTAATTATAATATAAAAAATTAATAACTAATTTTAAAATTAAAAAAAATTATTTAAAATAAAAAAATAAAAATTTGAATTTTTTTCTCTAGAGCCTCCCCCCTTTCGCAGTGATCCGGTGCAGACGAGGAGACTCCAGTCTCTCCATTTTTGCAACCCCCTACCCCGTGAAAACCTTAAAAAAATCATCTTCCCATTTCGTTACCATATCACAAACAACACAATTAAAGAGAGAAAAGGAAGAGAGAGAGAGAGAGAAGGGAGGGTAAGGAAGAGAAAGAGAGAAAAGAGACAGGGTAAGGAAGAAAAGAGAGAGAGAGAGAGAGAAAGTGGGGTGAGGAAGAAAAGAGAGAGAAGAGGATAGTAGAGGTTGATCTTCAAAGATGGACGGTAGAGATTGATCTTAATTTTTTTTGGAAATCTAAAGATGAACGCTCAATTTGCACCTTCAAGATGGACGGTGGAGATTATCTCCACTAATTTTTTTTTTATTTTTTTATTGGATATTTTGTTGAAATCAATCTTCACCGTCTATTCTTGAAAAAAAAATTTCGTTGTCTTTTTATTAAATTTTTTTTTTATGTTTTCAACTTTTTTTAAAAATTAAAAATATTTAGTTATTATTTTTTAAAAAATTGAGAGTAAATTCGTATTTTTGCTATAATACTAACAATAGTTAATTAAAAAGGGAAAAAGGAGAAAAATAGAATTAGAGTTGGAAGATGGAGAATACCCCAAACTTAGGGGATATGAATGATAATATCCCATATTATTATTATTGTTATTACTATTATTATTATCGTTCTTATTATTTATTTATAATCAAATAACACCCTTTTTTTAAAGGGTATAATTACAATAATAACAACTGCCGAGACCTATCAAGATTAATTACTAAAAGTACAGTTCGGATATCTATTCCTATAACGGGAGAATACTACTCCCACAATAAAGGGAGAAAAATATCTACATATGCACATGGCGGGACTCAAACCCCTCACCACTGAGGTAGGAGGGAGATGCACTAACCACTTTACTACAAATGGATGTGCATCAAATAACACCTAGAGCCTTCGAAGTTTACTCATCTATAAATAAAAACAATATTTATAACGTTGGTAAAAAAATTTCCTTCTGTTAATCAAATTTTGCCAAACTTAAAAATCAAAAGGAAATAATTTAAAAAAAAAAAAGAAGAGAAAACTATAATTTGGGAAGCAGATATGCAATCTTCTTGCAACTAATTACTTTTTTTTTGTTATTTAATTAAGAAAAGAAAAACAGAGAGAAGGAAAAAAAAGGAAATTTAAGAAAAGTGAAAAAAATCTATAATTTGGGAAGGAAATCCATGGAGATATGCAATCTCCTTCCAAACAATGATTTTTTCATTTTTTTTATTATTTAATTTATAAATAAGAGCTTTATGGGTGGTAGGACCCGTTTGTTTTATGGGATTGGATTGAATTGGATAAGATTGAACTAATTAGTACTATCATGTGTTAGGTGCAGTACGGATTGGATTAAAAATAGTACTATCTTTTGTTTGGTGTAGTATGGGATTGGATAAAATTTTTTATTATGTTTTATATAGTTTGAGATTGATTAATTATTAGATTAAATTAATTTTAAAGTAAAAAATTGTTTTAAACCAATAATAGAAATTAAATATGATTAATTAAATATTTATACTACTTTTAAAATATATATATATATATATATATATATATATATTAAGCTATTATAATTCATTCGTAATTTAGGGGAGAGGAACACTACTCGAATGGATTGGATTGGATTGAACATGATTAAATTAATACTGTAATGTGTTTGATGCAATATGTATTGAATTAAATTATTATTGTGATGTGTTTAATGTAGTATGAGACTGGCTAAAATCAGGCTGAATTAAATTAATTTTCACATATAATAAAATTATTTTAAATTAAATAAAAAATAAAATTACTTAAATTAAATTGAGTTAAAAATTATTTTATTAATAAAATAAATTTAATAAAAAATAATAAAACTATTTAAAAGTAATTTTAAATAAAATTATTTAAATTAAAAAATATTTTAAATAAAATAAATCATTTAAATTATTTTTTTAAAACATATAGAACTATTAAAAATTAATAATAATAATTAATTTTTATTAATATTAAAGATATATAACATTTTAATAAAATATTTTATATTAAAAAAAAGAAAAAAGAGGTGGGACAACTTGTCATCCCACCTCACCTGCATAAAACTGGTACTGTTGGGATTGGCGGTGACCAATCCCAACTTGTACCAAACATGGGTTTGGAAATAAAATTATCCAAACCCAGTTCAAACCCCACTAACAAACAGCCCCGTAAGGTTACGAACTTATGAACACTTCTTTTCTATTTCTCTTCTTCTAGCTGCCTCAAAAATGAGAAGCAAGAATTTTAAAAAGAAGGTGAGAATTGAAAGGAAAAACTTGAGTTGTGGAAGCAATCAAGTAAGGATTACGGTATGCTCTAATTAAAAGCTCTAGTTTTATTTCCACACATTTCAAAAGTCGCAACAAAGAAGATAGTCATCTTGTTGTTTCGAATTTTAAGCATTCTTATGATCCTTTTACATATCTATTTCAATATACTTTGTTCCCTGATAAAACACTCAGAGATATTTTATATCAAGTTCTTGATTCCCAATTTTCCATACATGGTTACCTTTATGGTCTTTATGATGGCTTGTTCCTCGTATACCAAAGAAAATTTAATCGCACATATCTTTGGAATATTGCAACCAGAGAAATGAAAGTACTATCAGAATGTTATCACATATATTTGGATATTTCATTGAAATCAATCTCCACCGTCCATTCTTGAAAAAAAAATTTCGTTATCTTTTTATTAATTTTTTTTTGTGTTTTCAACTTTTTTTTTTAAATTTGAAAATATTTAGTTATTATTTTTTTTAAAAAAAATTGAGAGTAAAGTCGTATTTTTACTATAATACTAACAATAGTTAATTAAAAAAGGAAAAGAGAGACAAATAGAATTAGAGTTGGAAGACGGAGAATATCCCAAACTTAGGGGATATGAATGATAATATCCCTTATTATTATTATTGTTATTACTATTATTATCATAGTCCTTATTATTTATTTATAATCAAATAACACATAGAGCCTTAGAAGTTTACTTATCTATAAATAAAAAATTATTTATAACGTTAGTAAAAAATTTTCCTTCCGTTAATCAAATTTTGTCAAACTTAAAAATCATAAGGAAATAATTTCAAAAAACAAAAAGGAAACTATAATTTGGGAAGCAGATATGCAATATTCTTGCAACTAATTACTTTATTTTTTGTTATTTAATTCAGAAAAGAAAAACAGAGAGAAGGAGTAAAAAAGGAAATTTAAGAAAAGTGAAAAAAATCTATAATTTGGGAAGGAAATCCATGGAGATATGCAATCACCTCCAACCAATACTTTTTATTTTTATTTAATTTAGAAAAGGAAAAATAAAACTATAATTTTTTTATTATTTAATTTCAGAAAAGGCAAAAATAAATAAATTATAATTTGGGAAGGAGTTCCATTATTTCAATCTCCATTACTTTTTAAATATTGTATATTCCACTATTACCCTTCCATCCAATCTTTAAATAAATTTCATTCCTCTCATATACTTTTTAAATTTTTTACTAAACTCAATTAACTTATTATAACTTTTTATTTATAAATGTAATTAATATAAAAATTATATCATTAGAAATATTTTGTTAAAATCTTTTAAGTGAGTGTAATATTGACTATATTTTAATTATTATTGGGGAAACTTCAATTTGGTCCCTACTTGTTTAAGAAACCTCACTTTTTTACTCACGTTTCATTTTTTTAGTGCTCATGGTCCCTAACGTTTGGAAAACATATCAAAATAGTCCTTCTGTTAAAAAAAGGTTAGTCAAAATGAGTTGACTGAGGGTATAATTATCATTACATTAAGAGACCGTTAGGATTGTGACACGTATATTTAATTTAAAAAGATAATAAAAAATTAATTTAAAAATTAATTTTTTAAAAAAGAACAAATAATTAAAAAAAACCAAAAAAAAATGATTTATACTCCAGCGATGGCGGTGGCCATCGCTGGAGCAGTGGCCGTCGTTGGAGCGGTGGTTCCAGCGACAGCCATTGCAAGAAAAACCAAAAAAAAAAAAATAATAATACTCCAGTGATGGCAGCCATCGCTGGAGCGGTGGCCGTCGTTGTTAGCGGTGGCCGTCGCTTCCAGCGATGGCCATCGCTGGATCTCATCCAGCGAGATCCAGCGATGGCTATCGCTGGATCTCGTCCAGTGATGGCCATCGTTGGAGCCATCTGGTTATCGCTGGACAACCAGCCACGTGTAACACCCCCTGACCCGACCCGACTGGATCGACCTAAGGAGCGCTACCAGTTTCAAAACTTTTCTTCACTCACTGTATAATTGGAAAACCATTTAAAATCAAAGGAATTGTATCTTAAAATTTCTTTTAAAGTGAGCCCATTCAAAAACTGTTTTGAAAATTTTTGCCAGAATTTCCTTTATTTTTCTGAAAATCATGTTTATATCAAACACTCAAACAATATATTTTCAACACTTCAAATTGCTTTTCTCAATCAAATGCGCACTCTACCATATAGTGCGACTTTCCAAACATTTTCAATAAAACAATTCATAATTAATATTTACAACCTTTGAAAAGCAAACCATTAACAAATATTTACAAACATATTTTTATAACAAATTTACAAACTTCTGTATATGCATGCATAACTGAAATATATATAAATAACCAAAATACATGTATATATAGCTACCCAAAAAGTATGGTGACTCTGAATCTTCAATCTGCAGCTACCTCCTTTCTAATTTTTTTCTCCCTCTGTATCCCTGTTATCTATGCGTGATGAAATCAACGCGCTAAGCATATAGCTTAGTGGGTGTACACTAAACTCATTTATCGAAATCACAAAATAAATCTCAAAATAAAATGTCATCATGCTATAATATAAAAACATATCATTATTTAACTCAATTCATAAAATAAATCATACAAAATCAAATTTTAAAACTCATTTACAAGCATTTTCTTTAATTCCTTTCAATTCTGGTTCTCTAGTATACTCAATATAATTTCCTGGATTGGAATATAGGCTGAAATAACTCCCTACCCTAGGACTGGTACTGGGAGCCTGAACTATACTTAGGGAGGTACATAATATCAATATCGGTGTGACGTCCACCTCCGGGATTCGCCTAAACTGGTCTATGCCAGGCTTGCCCCGCGAAGTCCGACAGTTACTAATAATAACGGTGCAGTACTGCTGAAATAACCCAGCTGGTATACCAACCTTCTATATCTGTTTACTATGTCCAAGTATCCTTAGGCCGTTTCCATTTATATTCATAAATCATAAAATTCATATCAAAATATTCCATTTCTTTCGAAATCAACAACTGTAACTCTCAAATCTAAATTAAGCTCAACAATATAATTTCCAAACGATATTTGTAATTCAAATAAGATTCTCAAACAACTTATTCTAATATAATCATTATTGATCGAAAAACAAACTAACTCAAAACATTCAAATAAAGAACTATATAAATATATATCAATCAAAATATTCAAGAATCTCAGTTTTGAATTAAAACACAAAAATAAAATCGCAGAGTTTCTCAAAAAGGAGTGCACACCAACCTAGATACCCTTTTTACGACTTTTCTCTTCTGAGTTTTTCCTTTTTCTCCTCTTTTTTCCTTTCTCTTTCTCCCTCCTCTTTTTTTTTCGCCTTTCTTCTTCCTTTCTTCTTCTTCCTCTTCTCTTCTTCTTCTTCTCTTCTTCCTCTTCTTCTTCATCTTCTTCTTCTTCTTCTTCTTTCTTTCTCTTCCTTTCTCTCTCTTTTTCTTTTTTTTTCTTTTTTTTTCTTTCTTTCTTTCTTTCTTTCTTTTCTTTCTCCTGGCCTCTCTTTTTCTCTTTTTTTTTTTTCTTTCTTTCTTTCCTTTCTCCTGGCCTCTCTCTTTCTCTTTTTCTCTCTTGCTTCTTCGTGAAGCTTCCACTGCCATATATTTTTTTTATAAAAATTTGGCCATCGCGACAACTCCTCACGACTTGTGGTTGCACCACCTGATCGCGTTGCTCACTAGAATGTTTTCACCGCTTTCATCGAGATCAACCATCGCGGTGTCTGGTCGCGTTGCTCACTGCTCAAAATCAACATTTTCACCGCGAGCTGATCAGCACGATATGTGGTCGCGGTGACTGGTCGCAGTGCTCACTGCCTAAAATCACCATGTTCACTGCGAGCTGCTTATCGCGATCCCTAGTCACGGTGCTCACTGCCTACATTTTCCCTTTTCCATCCCTCAAATCATAAATATCATATTCACATACTCAAAATTAATTCAACTATACTTTTCATATTTATTTGAAATTAGGGATGTTACACCACCATCGCTCAACGATGGTGGCTGGTTCAGTTTTCATTTTTTTTTTTTCTTCTCTTCATTTGGTATGGAGATCCAATTCCAGATTGGATCTCCAGCCTCCATCAGGTTTGATGGAGGGTGGAGATCTAATCTAAATCTCCACCTAAAGTTTTTTTTTTTTTTAAATTCCTTTAAATTTTTTTTAAAAAATAAAAATTTATTAAATTTAAATTATTTAAAGAGAATCAATTTTTTTTGGTTTATTGAGGGGTAAAATTGACATTTCATTAACTCTATAACAGTTGACTAACTAAAAGTTGGTCAGAAAGATAATTTTAATCTATTTTCCAAACGTTAGGGACCATGGGAGCTAAAAAGTGAAACGTGAGGTTTCTCAAACAAGTAGGGATCAAATTGAAGTTCACCCATTGTTATTAAAATTTTCATTTATCACATTTATTTATTAATCAATAACCAAATAATTATTTTATTTAAAATTAAATTATTTGAAAGTTTCAATAAATATATATAATTTATAAAGTAAATATATTATGTGAGTAAATTATTATCTAAAATAATTAAAAAAAGGTTAGAAAAAATAATTTATAAAGTAAAAAAATAATAATATTTTATTATTTTAATATTATAAAATGAAATATGGTTGGAGTTATGAATTTATGGAGATGAAATATTTTTAAAATATTCCATTTTGAATCTCCATTTTGATAAACAAAATAGAGTATGATTAGAGATGGCTTTAAAGACCTCATGATTGGAGATGGCTTTAAAGAGCTCATTCATCTCCACCCCTTCCCTCTATAGAGGTTCATCGCCTTCTCCTATAGAGACGGCGAATCACCTCTCTGAAAGGAGGAGGCTGTGATGCCTTCTCCCGCTCTGGAGGAGTCATCATGACCTACTCCTCTTCTAAACGGAAAAGGCTCACGACCTCCTTGGACCATTTTGGCTGCCTTCACAACCACGACAATGGAGGAAGGAGATGAAGAGCTGGGTTGGGTCAAATTTCAAATGTGTAACTTTTTGGAATTATGTTATAGTTATGTTAAGAAATAGTAAATCAAAAATATAATTATGTTTCGAGTTAAAAAGCTCATAAATTAAACACCAAACAAGTTTAACTTACATAGCAAAGTGTCTGATCACATGATAAAAACAGTCTCTTATGACAAGTTCGAGTCTCCATTCTCAACAAATTGATATGCATATACAAGCATAATACTTCACTGGCACATTCATAAGCTGGCTGCTTCAATCATATAAAGCTTGGACAAACCGGTCCCTTGGAAAGCCCTCGGCACACTTCCATTCCATGATGCATGTCAACTGGCCGGAAAGTTTCAGATTCCCGAGGATCTGTAAAACACAACCATGAAAATCCTAAATAAGCACAAATCAAAATGAAAAGCTAAAATTATGGATCACCATCCTTGCTCATTTGTCAGCAGTACACCAAAATTTATTCATGAACATTTCAATTGGTCCCTACTAGATCTCACTCCTGCGAGAACTTAACACACAACAGCCACACCCACCCAACTGCATCAACCATAAACAAACTTCTATAACTCCTTGGAAAGTTACATAAACAACAGTTCAACTGTGCAAGTAAAACTGTCAAAAAAACTTTTTGATAGTTTTTTTTTATTTTTTTTAACTTCAAAAAACAAAAAAAAAAATGTTCAAGTAAAACTCTTTTTGACATAAGAGGAATATATAGTTCTGTCTGGGCAACCCAAAAAAAAAAAAATTACAATGTCTCCACAAACTTTTGATAGCAAAACAGCAGAATACAGCCAAAGCAGCCATTGTTTGCTGACACAGAAGGAAAATGAAGTAACAAAAGGTTCTAATGGTGGTTAGCAGGGATAAAAGCCAATAGGAATGCAACTACAATTCATGAGCGAAAAAAGAAAATTCAATGATGCGTCGCCAACGCCAGTTGATCAAATGTTAGTAACTCATGAACATAATCTTTACCATAATTCATCAACATGATTCTATTACTACAAAAGGAAGAAACGGCACACCCAACACCACCGCCCCCCCCCCCCCCCCCCCCCCCAACTCCTTAACCGTGTTCTTGTTCAAAAGAAAAAGAAATACATATGCAAAACCAAGGATTTCTACTACTTTAACAGTCAAGATCTTGTTTTCTCAACCCAAGGGAGAATGATAAAGAAAGGACAGAGAAAGGGAGAGGGGAGAGAGAGAGAGAGAGAATTTCGGAGAGAAAAGGGATAATCATATTTAAAAGACAAACAACATAATGTTACCATTAAGATAGTCCTCGAAACCAAAGTCATCCAATCTTCCTGTCAGAGACTCCAAACCTAACATTGAAGATGCAATTGCTCCTGGTGGCCTCTGAAAGCTGCACAATTTAAAAGCAATTCATATAAAAGGAATATAGCACTGTATTCATAAATCCTAGTAAAAACTAATAACTCATATTATATAAGACTATATTTCTGCATGCATATGAAAAACCAAAATTACAAACAGTTTACTATGCAGTAATACACGCTTCATGTATAAAAAAAGACTTGCTTCAGAAACAATAAGGCAAGAGTGACACAGTCATTACAACAGTAGCATTAAACAAATTATCACTAAGAAAGGCATGGTTAAAATTCTTAGTGCTTCTGGTTTGGTTACAGAAAATTTTTCATCTAAATAAACAAGTAAATCTTTTTAGACATAAATCATTTTGTCCTAAGCATTTCATACATATCACTAAAGGAGATAAGGATTTTGAATGAAAAACGTGTGTTCTTTTCCTTAGTTCACACCCCAAAATTTTTTTTTCTCTTTCAACTACTTTTTTGTTAAGCAAACCGAAGTCCATTACATTTCAAATTACCCGAAAAACAAGACCAATGAGTCAATTGTTTCGCTCATGCATCTTCCAAAAGGAAAAAAGATATCCAAGAGCTTTTTCCTTGACACCATGATAACAATACCCTATAGATATAACACATAGCATGGGATCTAAATACTAACCCAGCTCAGAATGCTAGTAGAACTACGTTGGACACTGTTTTCAATCAAATATAAGAGAAATTAAGGTATGGAATCATAAAAAGGTGCCACTTCCAAAGTCTTTTCTTTTCTCTCTCTCTCTCCCAAGTCTGATCCCTCCCCTTCTCCATTTCTGTTCTTCTGTTTTACATCATGTACCATGTCCACGATGGAAACTGGAAAGGATGATGTCCTATATACTCACCCCATAAGCTCCCTAAGAAGAACCAGAGTATATTGCCTATCACCGACTAATTATCACGTAATTTGTAAGCAAACTGCATGATGAAGACACTTGTAATAATTTTACCAACTAGTTATCACCTAATTTACATTGGATCCGAGTTGGGAGTTCAATGTCACTAGTCAAATTCGGATATTAATCGAAACCCCAATCTCATTTACAATGGAGTTCAAAAAACATAATTTTTCTTCATTCAGAGAAATTAGAAAAAAAGAAATCATATACTAAAGATCCATAAACAACTAAAACAAGTAGACATCAATTGAAACCCATACCGAGAAAGAATTTGTCTATCCATATCCATCTTCAAAGGAAACGCAGTGCCATACGTGTCAGAAAGGATTCTTCTCTTTATCTCTTCCTGTGTCTTCCTTGCCTAAAAAATTTTTTTTAAAAAAATTGAATATAGAGAATGCATATGCTATCATATTCACAAAACAGGAAAAAAAAAAAAAAAAAAGGGGCATGGAGAGAAGCGAAGTTACAGATTGATAGGAGGTTTCGAGAGGGTGAGATCCAACGATGTCACTCTTGACACCGTGAAGACCGAATCGAAGCGCATCGTTTCGAACCCCTCCGATTTCATGCGGTATAGTCTTTGCTGCCTCCATTTGATTTTTTTTTTTTTTTCCCTAGTGAGAGAATTTGCAAAAGCTTTGTCAACAAGAAATGCAGATTGTTAATTGTTTGGGGAATTCATTGGACACTTAAAACACAGAATAGAAGTCATGGAAACGGCATCGTTTTTAGGGCATATTCACATGCAGAAACAGGGCAAAATTTGGGCTTTTCAAATTACGGGACGACCCGGTCCGAATATTTATGGAACAAGAGGAGAAAATTCAAATATTGAAATAAATAATTAATTTAGAATAATAAAAAATAATTGTTCCACCCAGTCAATATAAATTTAGTATATTTTTATTCGATTTTGGTTGAGTGGTTGTGTACCCCGTCTATATTGTAATAAGGGCACAAATACTAAGTTTGCTTATAAAAACCTTAGGGTTTATTTAACGGAACTTTTTGAAGTCTGTTTTTGTCTTTTTGAGTATAAAAGTTCTTTTAAGAGTGTTTGAAAGATAAAGTAAAAATATATTATTTTTATAAAAAAGAGCTTTTAAGAAGTCAAAAACTAAAAGTAAAAACTTTATCAAACAGAACCTTAACGTGTATAGAGATTTCTCCTATCCCTTATATTGGATTTAAAAAAAAAAAAAAAATGAGCACTTATAACATCAATTGTCCACTTTTTCTTCAATTGATATGAGATCTTAACGATATAACAAACAATCCTCGAGAAATTGGTAATTAATTTTAAAATTATACAATTGAAAAAAAAACATATCACTCAAGATATTGTTATACTTATAAAGGGTATATCTAAAAGTTTACCGAAATATTGGTGTATTCAATTCAGAATTTTAGAGAGTCCATCAAAATTTAGGTATCCAGAATTCTAAAGATTCTATTAAAATTTGGGTGTTTTTAAAAGTTCATTAACTTTGCATAAATGACTTAAGTGATGGAATTTGATGGATTTTAAAATGAAAAATATAAGTAAAAAGATTTATAACAAATCTTGTCCTATAATTTGATGGATTTCAAACTATTATCAAACAAATATTATATTTTTCAAGATAAATTATTCAAAATTCATCATATTTTATATAAATATGTGAAAAAGTCTAACAACAAACTCTATATATAATTCTGACAAAATCTATATGGAATTTATAGAATCAGTGAACTCCACCAAAATCTATCACTTAAAAAAAAAAATCATCAAACGCCAACAAACTTTATATTGAATACACCCCTTTTCTCCTTTACTGATCAACCTGCCAATATCTTCCCAAAACTTATTATCTAGAATATTTCCGTGACTTGGTTTTCAAACTCAACCTTACTTCTATCTTGCCGTCTTGAGTTGGGAGTTTGCGTTACCATATATTATGTGATATTATTATGATATCTCTTAATTTTCATGTGTATATTATATTGTACTGGTTTTTTTGTATATAAAATTTTATTCCTTGATTTAATTATTTTGTGCAACTCATTATACATTTAGACATACAATAAAAACAAGTTTTATCAATTTCTCTGTCAACATCCAAAATTTAAATAATATGGTAAGATGACTTGTGATTGTCATATGCATGTAGATCATGTGATTATAAATTAATAATAATTTTCTCAACACCATAGACAATGCTCACATTCTCACAATCACAAAACAAAACAAAAAAAAAACAATAAAAATTTATTTTCACTACATAAAAGAGGCCACATTCACCAGCCCAACCGTCCATTGAAACTAAAAAAGAAACAAGCCAAAGATTACAAATGAAACTATTTTGTGTTAATATGTCATCATTTAAAAAGAAAACATTACCATACAATTTAAGTTAAAATGTATTAAAAAACACCCAATACATGCCATGGAATGTCAATAACTTCTGAGAAGTCGTTCTCTTGCTTGACTGAAACTAGACTTTCGTTGTATCTATAAACTCTAGTCATTGCTGACGAAATTCCAAGATCGATTGCTTCTTGATTGTTAAGATCATATAAGATCAAATTCTCTCCTTCAGAAGCTTTATACATAAAAATGGCTCCATTCTTCCAAAATCCTACCAGTCCATTTGCAATAAACTCATCAGATGTAGTCAATCGTTTGGTCCAACATCCCTCTCTCATAATCCAGAGACTAAATTTCTCCCCAGGAGTATTATGCACGGTTAATAAATAGAGACTGTCATTAACTACCTCCAACATTGAATCTGCTGATTCCAAACTAGTTGTTGGTAAATTTATCTCTTGGAATACCTCACTGCTGATATCAAATGAAACAATAACTTGTTTGAAATCCCTTTCTCTCATTGCTACCCAATAACAAACTCCATTCAAGGATGAGTTGCTAAAAGAATTATCAAACCATAAATAACGTTCTAGTTCACCAACTTGTAAATCTCTCCAAGAATCATTTTTGAAGGAGTACAATGAAACACATGAGTCTACGAAATCATCCCAACCATTTTCAAAGGAAAAGCTACGCAAGAAAACCAACTTATAACCATTACTCAATAGATCATACCCACATCCAAAATAACAATATTGTAACGTCGTATTAAGCGGAACACCAAACCTACGTTCTGGTAATGCTCTTGTTTCTCTTGTTGCGATATTCCAAAGATATATACGATGAAATTCACTTTGGTATACAACGAAAAATCCATCATAAGGACCAAAAAGATCACCATGTATGGGAAATTGAGAATTAAGAACTTCATATGATATATCTTTCAATGTTTTATCAGGGAACAAAGCACATTGAAATGGATATGTAGAATGATCATAAGAATGATCAAAATTCCAAACAACAAGATAAGTATCTTCGTTGTCGCGACTTTTGTGGTGGTTGAAAATAAAATTAGGGTTGTTAATTAGAGCATACCACGCTTTGCAAGTGCATCTGAATCGTATGAGAGATTTAACTGATAACTTTAATAGAATTAAAATCATCACTTCATAAGGCAAATTTCCATAAGACGTCATTTTTAGCTCTCTCAATTTGGCATATAAATCAATTGAATCTTGTTCCCCTGCAAAAACACCATTTTCAAAGTATTTTATGAAGGTTCCAATTAACCCAAGAATAACGCAATCACATTATAAATAAAAATAAAAGTTTGAGTCATACCTAGAATCGAACGTTCTTGATTCTGAATTCCAATATATTGATTTCCTTGCTTTAATCACTACTCGATTGCTTCGACAACCCAAGTTCTTCCTCCCTATTCTCTCTTCTTTTGGTTTAATTCCTCCCACTTCTCAGTTTTTTTAATTAATAATAGTGAGTGGTTAACTATATAACCCCTATTTATAATACCCAAATCAAAATTTAGGGTTTTAGTGATAACATAATTTATAGACATTTACTCATTTGCCCTTATGATTATATAGAGTATAAATTAGTTTAAAATGACTAAACTAATTTATTTAAAATGTAACAAGATAAGGTTGGTTTAGTGGTATGCTCCTCACACTTACACCTCGAGGTTGTGAATTCAAATCGTGTCCCTCTCCTTCAAATCCTGAATTAATTGTAATAGTTTTAAAAAAAAGATTATTTAAAATGAGCTTGGAATGAGACTTTTAAGACATATATTAATTTTGACTTCCTCTAATACAAATTACGTTATAAATTTATTTCCTGCATTTATCGTGAATGTATTACTTTAATTATAATTTATACCACTATAAAATTATAACTGAACTCCTAAACAATATAATGATTATATCAAAGCAATTTTCCCAAATATTGATTTTGTCTTTGATCAATTATATGTTGTAAAACGTTATGCTCCAAAGGAGATCAAATACTATCAACTTCCTCTTATTGCATTTTTTTGTATTATTGGAGTTTTGGAGAAGAATTATTTTAGCATAAATAAAGTAGACTTTAAGAACAATTATCTACACAAGGAAAGAAAAGATAGAAATAGCTAGAGGGGATCAATTAATAATAATAATAATAATAAAATAATATTTATGAGGGGAGAAATTGGAAGGATGATATAATGTTACCTTCAAATTATTTAATTTAAGAAGGGATATAATCATTATCCCCGGTAATTTGGAATATTCTCTATTTTTTACTCTTTATTTTTATTTTTCTTTTTTTTATACTCAAATTTTTTTAGTAGAAAAAACTATTTTATCCTCAAATTTTTAAATAAAATAATGTTTAAATATGTTCAAATATAAAAAATAAAAATAATTTAATAAAAAGATGAATTTAATAAAAATTATTAAAAATTAAAAACACATAATAAAATAAAATAAAAAAATTTTTCTAGATCTTATGGAGATTCAACTATCCATCTTAAAAAGTTGGATGGTAGAAATTGATCTCCACCAAATCTAAAAAACAAAAAAAAACTTTTTAAAAAAATATGAACAAACAAAATAAAAAAAAATATCTCACACCATACCATAAATAAAAAAAAAAAAGAGAAAAAGAATGTGGTGTGGAAGAGAGAGGAGAGAGAGAGAAAAGAAGTGAGAGTAGAAGAAGAAGATGAGGAGAGAGAGAGAGAAAAAAGAGAAGAAGGCCCTATTTGACGAAACTTTTATTTTGAGCTTTTAGCTTCTTAGAAGCTGTTCATGCAAAAGTCATATATTTAGACTTAAAAAATTAAAAACAGGCTTCTAAGATATCTTTCTAAAAAAAAAAAAACACAAAGAGCAATGATATTTTACACCACTTCCAAAATATATGTGCACACATTTGATAAGTACACCCCATTAAATAATTTATTTAAATATAGGTTTAGTGAGGTTTATTTATGAAGAAATATACTATAATAAAATTTTAAAAAAATATTTTTCATATTAAGTGAATTATATTTATAAATTAGAAGTTTTTTAAACAATCAATATTGAGGTCCAAGCCCAATTCAAATAAAGCCCAATCAGCCCATGTAAAAAAAAAAGTACAAACATTGATAAAATATCCAAAATATATTGTGGATTATCGAAAACTTCAGGCGAAAATTATTTTCTCGCTTGATTGAAATTAGACTTTCCCTAAATAATACATCGCATCCCATTAATTTATTTAGCTCACAACTGTATTCGAACTTCCACTTGAATAACATCAAATTGAATTGCAATTTTTTTTTCATACAATAGTTAATTGAAGGAAATTATTCTTGTTTATGATATCTCGGAGTATCGTTTTACTATATACGATCTTTTTTAATAATGAATAGCGATTGTTTCTAATTTTTATAAAATTGGCATCGTAAAAAAAAGAAATATTATTTCTCTCTATGAAAATGAAGAAATAATTTATAAATAAAAGAAAAAACAGGTCGATTCAATCATGCAAAGTTATTTTTAATTAAAATAATTCCACTAAATATTGTTATATATATATATATATATATGGGTAAATTGCAATTGAATATAAATCAATTGAATCCTCTTCCCCCTGCAAAAACACAATTTTCAAAGTATTTTATGAAGGAATAGAAAGATTTTTATTTTAGCATAAATAAAGTAGACTTTAAGAACAATTATCTACACAAGGAAATAAAAGAGAGAAATAGCTAGAGGGGATCAATTACTAATAATAATAAAATATTTATGAGGGGAGAAATTGGAAGGATGTTTCCTTCAAATTATTTAATTTAAGAAGGGATATAATCATTATCCCCTGTAGTTTGAAGTATTTTCTATTTTTTACCTTCTTTTTTTATTTTTCTTTCTTTTACCCCTTTTATTAAGATTTGTTAATTTTTTAGTAGAAAAAATTATGTTATCCTCAAATTTTTACATAAAATAATATTTAAATATGTTCATACATAAACAATAAAAAATATATATAAATAATTTAATAAAAATTATTAAAAATTAAAAACACATAATAAAAATTAAATAAAAATAGAATTTAAAAGTTTTTAATTTTTTTTTTCTAAATCTGATAGAGATTCAACTGTCCATCTTCAAAAAATAGACGGTGGAAATTGATCTTCACCAAATCTCTAACAAATTTTTTTTTTAAAAAAAAATATCTTACACCATACCACAAACAATTAAAAAAAAAAGAGAAAAAGAATGTGGTGTGGAAGAGAAAGAGAAGAAGTGAGAATAGAAGAAGAAGATGAGGAGAGGAAAAAATATTTTTTATTTTTTTATTTTTATCTTAAATAAAATTTATTTAATTTAAAAATATTTTAAATATTTATTATATTAAGATTACCATTATACCCTTCAAAATTTAATGGTCAAACTTAAAAATTAAACACTTATTGGTCGGAATCTACTAGATTAATTATTAAATTTTACAATGACAAAAGATAATCTTCCCATTCTCAAAAAAAAAAAAAAAAAAGTGCAATCATATTTTACAGCACTTTCAAAATATATGTGCACACATTTGGTAAGTACACCCCATTAAATAATTTATTTAAATATTGGTTTATTTATGAAGAAGTATACTATAATAAAATTAAAAAAAAAAATATTTTCCATATTAAGTGAATTATATTTCCAAATTAGAAGTTTTTTAAACAATCATTATTGAGGTCCAAGCCCAATTCAAATAAAGCCCAATCAGCCCATATCCCAAAAAAAAAAAAAATACAAACATTGATCAAATACCCAAAATATGTCGTGGATTATCGAAAACTTTAGACGAAAATTATTTTCTGGCTTGATTGAAACTAGACTTTCCCTAAATAAAACATTGCATCCCATTAATTTATTTAGCTCACAACTGTATTCAAACTTCCACTTGAATAACATCAAATTGAACTGCCATTTTTTTTTTCATACAATAGTTAATTGAAAGAAATTATTCTTGTTTATGATATCTCGGAGTATCGTTTTACTATATGCGATCTTTTTCAATAATGAATAGCGGTTGTTTCCAATTTTTATAAAATTGGCATAGAAAAAAAAGAAATATTATTTCTCTCTATGAAAATGAAGAAATAATTTATAAATAAAAGAAATAACAGGTTGATTCAATCAATCGATGTAAGGAAAATAAAAAAGTTCAATCCCTTGTTTGTGATTTGTCTCAACTTTAATCATGCAAAATTATTTTTAATTAAAATAATTAGACTAAATATTGTTTAATATATATTTGGGTGAATTGCAATTGAGTACCCTGACGTTTGGTCATATTATAATAAAATTATAAATTTAACTTTAATTACACATTAGTACCCTACCGTTAGTTGACTCAGTCAATAGAATTATTTGACCAAAATTTTTACTAAAAATAATAAAAATACCTCTAGTTAAAATTTTTTAAAAAATAATATTATTATTAAAATTTAAAAAAATTTAAAAAATTAATTTAAATGGATCCGTCCATTTAAAAAACTTAATTTTTTTTTTACTTTTTTAATTTTTTTAAATTTTAAAAGTTAATATTATTTTTCTATTTTTTTAATCAGGGGTATTTTTGTCATTTTATATAAATTTTTTAGTTAAACTATTACTTTTGATTGAGTCAACTAACGGTAGAGTACTAATATGTAATTAATATTAAACTCACAATTTTATTGTAATATGAGCAAATATCATGATATAACTTCATTGCAATTTATTCTATATAGAGTTAATTACACTCAACCTCCCTGAGGTTTGACTAATTACAATCGGAATCAAAGATTGCATTAATTAACACTAACCTCCCCTCACGTTAACGTTGACCGTCAAAAGTAACGTTGACTTTTTTAAAATTTATTAAATGACTAAAATACCCCTGTTAATTACTAATTTTTTACTATTTATTAAAAAAAAACTAATGGTGAGATCCAGATTGGATCTCCACCGTTCATCAACAATGATGGACGGTGGAGATCCAGTCATCAACAATGATGGACGGTGGAGATCCAATCTGGATCTCCACCAAGAACAAAAAAAAAAAAAAAATTTCAATATGTTTATCGAACCAGAAGGGTTCTTCGAACCCTTCTGGGTTCGATCTCGAACCCAGAAAGGGTTCGAGATCTAACCCAGAAGGGTTCAATGATCGAACTCTTCTGGGTTCGATGAATCTCGAACCCAGAGGGTTCGAAGATCGAACCCAGAAGGGTTCGAAGAACGAACCCTTCTGGGTTCGATGAATCTCAAACCCAGAAGGGTTCGAGATCTGGGTTCGAAGATCGAACCCTTCTGGGTTCGATGAATCTCGAACCCAGAAGGGTTCGAATCGAACCCTCTGGGTTCGTGGAACCCAGAGCTGGGTTCCACGAACCTAGAGGGTTCGAAGAACGAACCCTCTCGAACCCAAAGGGTTCGTTCTTCGAACCCTTCTGGGTTCGATGAATCTCGAACCCTCTGGGTTCCACGAACTCAGAAGGGTTCGATCTTCGAACCCTCCCAGAAGGGTTCGAGATAAGATCGAACCCAGAAGGGTTCGCATCGAACCTTCTGGGTTCGATGAACAGATTCAATTTTTTTTTTCTTGGTGGAGATCCAGATTGGATCTCACCATTAGTTTTTTTTTTTAATGAATAGTAAAAAATTAGAAATTAATAGGGGTATTTTAGTCATTTAATAAATTTGAAAAAAGTCAACATTAATTTTGACGGTCAATGTTAACGTGAGGGGAGGTTAGTGTTAATTAATGTAAACTTTGATTCCGAGTGTAATTAGCCAAACCTCAGGGAGGTTAAGTGTAATTAACTTTTCTATATATATATATATATATATATATATATATATATATATATATATATATATATATATATATATATATATAGAGAGAGAGAGAGAGAGAGAGAGAGAGAGAGAGAGAGAGAGAGAGAGAGAGAGAGAGAGAGAGAGAGAGAGAGAGAGAGAGAGAGAGAGAGATGATTAATTAATAATTGTTCTTCTCAACACGATAGACCATCCTCTCATTCTCGCAAAAAGAAAAAATATATATATAAGATAGGCAACATTCACCATCAAAATCATCCATTAGAACTAAAAAGATACAAACATAACCATACAATTCTAGTTAAAATGTATTTAACTTACACCCAAGACATGCCATGGAATGTCAAAAACTTCTGAGAAATCGCTCTTTCGCTTGATTGAAACTAGACTTTCGTTGCATCTATAAACTTTAGTCCCTGCCCCTGGAGTTCCAAAATCGATTGCTTCTTGGTTGTTAAGATCATATAAGCTCAAAGTCTCCCCTATAAAACTTTTATATATAAAAATGGTGTTATTCTTCCAAAATCCTACCTGTCCATTTTCAATAAACTCGTCAGATATAGTTCATCGTTTAGTCCAACATCCCTGTCTCATACTCCAAATACTAATTTTCTCTTCAAAATCATTATGTGTAGTTAATAGATAGAGATAGTCATTAACTACCTCTAGCATTGAATATTTTGATTTCAAATCAGATGTTGGTAAACTTATCTCTTGAAATACCTCGCTGCTGATATCAAATGAAATAATAACTTGTTTAAAATTCATTTCCCTCCTTGCTAGCCAATAACAAAATCCATTCAAGTATGAACTGTTAAAAGAATCGTTAACCCATAAATACCTTCTTAGTTTAGCAACTTGTAAATCTCTCCAAGAATCATTCTTAAAGGAGTACAGGGAAACACGTGAGTTTATGAAATCATCCTAACCAATTTGGGAAAAATTATATAAGAAAACCAACTTATAATCATCATTCAGTGGATCATATCCACATCCAAAATAACAATAGCGTAACACTGTATTGCGCGGAACAATAAATCTACATTCTGGTAGTGCTCTCATTTCTCTGATCCCAATATTCAAAAGATATATCCGATTAAATTTACTTTGGTATATAATGAACAAGCCATCGTAAGGACCAAATAGGTCACCATGTATGGCAAATCGGGAATTAAGAACTTGATATGATATATCTCTCAATGTTTTATCAAGGAACAAAGCATATTGAAATAGAAATATAAAAGGATCATAAGAATGATATAAATTCCAGACAACAAGATGACTATCTTCGTTGTTGTGACTTCTGATATGTGTGAAAATAAAACTAGGGTTTTTAATTAGAGCATACCATGTTTTGCAAGTGCATTTGAATTGTATTAGAGATTTAACTGATAACTTTAATATAATTGAAATTATCACGTCATCAGGTAATTTTTCATCATATGCCATAATCAGCTCTTTCAATTTAGCATATAAATCAACTGAATCCTCTTCCCCTATAAAAACACAATTTATAAAGTATTTTATGAAGGAATCAAAACATTTTTATTGGATATTTTATCAAAGAAACAAGCTATTACAGTTTAATCATGACCAATGCAATCACGTTACGAACAAAAATAAAAGTTTGAGATCATACCTAGAATTAAATGTCCGTGATTTTGAATTCCAATTTGTTGATTTCCTTGCTTTAATCACCACTTGATTGATTCGACAACCCTAGTTCTTCCTCCCACTGATCTCTTTTATTTTTAATTCCTCCCACATTTTTTTTAATAGATAATAGTGAGTGGTCACTATAAGGCCATTTCCAACTCATTTTCATCTTTTTCTTGAATTTAGAAATTTAAAATGGAATATTTAAGAATATTCCATCTCTATAAATCCACTACTCCAATCATTCTCCATTTTACAATCTCCAAATAATAAAATACTATTACTTTATAAATTATTTTTTAAACTTTCTCTTAATTATTTTAGATAATAATTTACTCACTTTATTTATTTATACCTAAAAGTTTATAATTTGTTTTTCTCTAAATCATAATACCTAACTATTTTTACATATAATCATTTTAATATAATTTTTTTAATAATTAAATTATTTTATCTAACCTAATTTTTACCACCTAATCGAAGATGTTAATGTAATTTTTTTACCAAATTTTTTTGAGTTAATTATTATATTAAATGTTAATTATATTATATTATATTATATATATATGTTAATTAGATTTTTTTTAGGAATGGCATCGAACATTACGGGTGGACAGAAAAATCGGACCCGAGTCAATCCGAACCTACCCGAATCGAACAGAGGTGTTTTGGTCGGTTTCAGGTGCAAGTGATGTTTGGTTTTATTTTATGAAAACCAATTAATTTTGAGGTCCAAAACCGACTGAATCGAACCGAATCGAACAATTATTATTCAGTTCCAATCGGTTTTGAGCCTCAACATTATTATGTCCGGTTTTCAATTTTAAAAACTGAACTATTATCGGTTCGGTTCGGTTTTGCCCAAAACCGAATCGAACCGACCTTTGTCCACCCATATGAAACATATATGCCAAATCCGTTTAAATTATAATATTTGAGATTACTAACCAATCATATAAGAGACTCATATTACATGGTTCAAAGTAAAACAATTTAGGTATTGAAGCTTTCCTGCCATTGATCAAATACTACTGATAAGGTTGGGCACGAAAACCGTATCCGAATCGATTCAAATCGTATTCGAATCGTAATTTATAGTTTGAGTCGGTTTTGGGTTTGAATTCAATTTTGATTTTCAAAAAACCACATTAAAAATGGTTTGATTTGGTTTTGACAGCCCGACACCGATTTGAACTGTGTCATGCCCACCCTTAACTACCGCTATAAGTGCAGTAGCTCATATCTCACCTCCTAAATGAGAAAAAAAAAACTTCTCACAATTTCAATTTCATTAGTAACCAACTTTAAGTACGAATTTTTATAAACCTCGACAATATTAGTTGATAAGTGTGGTTATCATTTAATTATGCGAATAATTATTTTAATTATATTTTTTAATCTTAAAAAGAGGTCTTATTAAATGTTTTTGGGCCTCAATAACCTCATAAAACCATAATTCTCTATAAAACATTGCCATCGCTGCCGCTGCCAGTGGCAATTCTGGCTACTAATCGAACTCCTCCACCGACAATCCCCAAAACGACACACTACTAATTAATTTGCAATAAAATGACTATTTTAGACAAGTGACTTCCACACCATAGAATCGTCGTTTCTGATTCCCCTAGGTGGGGGAATCGGAACAAGAACCGTGGGTAACCAGTTTTGATTCCTACGGTTTCTTACCGGTTTCGATTTCGGATCTGATATTCAAAATCGACGATTCCATGCCAGTTCCAATTTTAATTTTTTTTACTATTTTTTTTTAAAATTGGCCCAACACCAATGTTGCTGTTGGGCAAACGATTATATATATATATATATATATATATATATATATATATATATATATATTTTAAAATTAGAATCGGAACCGAAATTGAGACTGCCTGATTCCAGTTCGATTCTCAATTCTGGTAGGTTGTTTCCGGTTTGAAACCTCGAACCGGGCCATGTTTACACCACACCATTCACAAAAATCACAAAGTCCATCCATACATTTCTTTCAAATGACATTTTTACCCTCTAAAAACCCAACTCCATTACCAAATCCCCACCCACGTATTGGTGTCGATTGCTTCAGCTTGGTTTTAGTATGGTCCGATAAAAAAAATTAGGGTGAATTGCACTCAAGTACCCTGACTTTTATCATAATTGCACGCTTAATGCCAGTTTTGCCATAATTGCACTCTAGTACCTTGTAATCCGTTGACCACCGTTAGGGTAACGGTTGACCAAACAGATTCAGGGGTAAAATGGTCTTTTACATTTAAATTTATTTTTAAAAAATTTAAAAAATCATCCAACCAATAAGAACATGCCACGTCATATTTAATTAATTTTAAAAAATATTTTTTAAAAAACTAAATCAACAAAAAAAAAAAAAAAATTTTGAAAACATTTTCGAAGAACACGAACCCAGAAATCTGGGTTCGTGTTCTTCGAGCACGAACCCAGATTTCTGGGTTCGTGGTCGAACCTAGATCTGGGTTCGACCACGAACCCAGAAACTGGGTTCGACCGCGAACCCAGTTGCTGGGTTCGCGATCGAACCCAGCTTCTGGGTTCGATCTCGAACCCAGATTTCTGGGTTCGCGTTCGAACCCAGATCTGGGTTCGACCACGAAGAACACGAACCCAGATTTCTGGGTTCGTGTTCTTCAAAAATTTGTTCAAAATTTTTTTTTTTGTTGATTTCTGGGTTCGTGGTCGAACCCAGATCTGGGTTCGTGGTCGAACCCAGATCTGGGTTCGACCACGAAGAACACGAACCCAGATTTCTGGGTTCGTGTTCTTCGAAAAATTTTTCAAAATTTTTTTTTTTTTGTTGATTTGGTTTGTTGATTTCTGGGTTCGTGGTCGAACCCAGATCTGGGTTCGACCACGAACCCAGTTGCTGGGTTCGCGATCGAACCCAGCTGGGTTCGATCGCGAACCCAGTTCATCTGGATTCGAAGATCTGATTTTTAATTTTTTTTTCTTGCTTTGAGCGGCATTCTCGTCATTTTGCCGGAATCTGTTTGGTCAACCGTTACCCTAACAGTGGTCAACGGATTACCGGGTACTAGAGTGCAATTATGGCAAAACTGGTATTAAGCGTGCAATTATGATAAAAGTCAGGGTACTTGAGTGCAATTCACCCAAAAAATTATCCAAACCAATCGAAATTTTTTAAGTACGAATAAATCAAGTTAAACAAACACAATTCGATAAACACAATTATAATCAGTATTTTCTATCATCAGCATCATCGTTTATCATTAAATAAGAAAAGAAAAAAAAAACAGAAGAGATAAATTGGACCTATCCATTTAGTTGATAGACAAGCTTATGTGGAGAGAACAAAAAAAAAAAAAAAAAAAATATGCAGAGACTGGCTTTTAGATGCCGAGACTAACTGCGACGAGGGGACAGCGGCGAGGATTAGACACCGCGGCGATGAGGAAGGGATGTTTGAAGATTGAGATAGGCTGAGAAAGAAGAGGCGGATGAGAAACTGGAGATGTGGAGAAATTGAGATTTTTGTTTTTTTCCTTTTCTTATAGGCTTTGGGTCACCGGCTCGGGTTTCGGTTCGAATTTAACTGAACCGGTGGGAACTCTTGGACCGGTCCAAAACCGGTTGGATAGGTTCGGTTTGGTGGAATTTTGCCCGCCCAGTGTGGTGGATTTCTCATATAAACAATATACAGTATCTTTTTTTTTTTTAATAATCGAATTATTTTATTTTGATTGATTGATTTATTTAATATCTTCATATTCCATAGATCTGGGTTGGTTCTTTATTGGCAGAAGATTTGGCGATATTCGTTTCAAAGTTGAGAGCTTGTTTTCAAAGCATTTGGTAAGTGTTCTTTGTCATTCAAATTTCACGCCAATTTATCTACTTTTTGAGTGTTTTCAATAGAAATAGAGACCCCCCCATTACACTTTTTGTGTGAATTTGTTCTTATTTTGATTTCTTTGTTGTTTTATGTGTATAGTGTGCGTATATGTGTTTCTGTTTGTTTCTTGGGTTGATGAGTGGGTTCATCATAGAGTGAGTGATCATGGAGAACAGGTCTTTTTCTGTGCGGTTGAAAAATAGAGGAGACAGAAGTAATCAGACCCCACATGCCAAAGGTGAGTAAAAGTTCTTGCTTTTCATGGGCTTCTTGTTGTTTCAGTGAAAAGATTAAATTTTTACAAACTTGAAGGCTTTGGGAGATCATATCTTTTGTGGGAGTTTGGGTGGGTGCAGCATCATTGCCTTATTGTGATAGAGTATCTGGTACTATAATGTAGAGAAAACTAAACACTATCATGTGGCATTTCTTTGCAAATGTGTATCGAGGGATGTTTTTATGTGTTGGTGATGCAGATTCATGAGTTTCTTGTTGTTTACAAACTTTAAGGCATTAGGAGATCTTATTTTTTGTGGGGTTTTTGGGTGGGTGGAGGATTGCTTTATGTGATAAGAGTGTGGTATATGTAGAGAAACAGAACACTGTGATGTGGCATTGCTTTACTAATGTGTACTGAAACATGCTTTGGTTGCGGCTGATGAGAAGTTTAGTAGTCTATGTGTTGGTGGTGCAGATTCAGATGATGGTTTCTTTTCTCCTGGGAGGTTGCCACAAGAATATCCGATGAAGATCGTTTGGAAGAAGGGATTTATTCGTTTGGTTCTTGTAGCCGGCATCGTGTGGATGTTACTCATTCTTGTTGTACTACTGTTTCATATTTGGTCTTGCCAATCTTCAGTTGCTTTCCTTTCAGGTATTTTCTTTAAATGTTATTTATTTTTTTTCCCTGAAATTTGTTTCTTTTATTTTGAGTTTCTCTTTCAGTTTATGTTCTGTCTGTCAGCATTTCAATCATTAATAATTTAAGCGAAACACAAGGAAACTAAATGTTGAATTTTATGTTCATTTTTTCTTGAAGTCGAGTAGCTCAACTCTGAAAGCCCCAATATTGGAATTTTTGAATAGGAAGCACAAATTATGACGAGCTCCCTTTGTAGTCAGATCGTTGAATGCAGGATATTTTCCCATTTCCTTATTTTGTCACTTTTCTCATTGTAGCCAATGTTATTTATCTTTATTGGTCAGTCTCTTGAAAGGATGTTCTTTTGCCAATTACCTCCACTAGTTTTCAATTTTGACTTACTAAACTGCGGTTGATCAATCAAAGTATGAATTAATATAGATGTATGTTATTATCTGTTCTTGGTATGGTATAGGTGTTCGACCTCTACGTCTTATATGTTATTTCATGTCCGGATTTGGTTGTTAGAGCATTAGACATGGTGACATATTTTTGGATTTCATGAATCCAATCAGATAAATATCGTAATAAGTTAAACTGAGGATTAAGTGAAAGCTACAAATGTGGAAAGTATGAAATTGCATTTGATTGGGAAAGAATGGGAAGCAAAGTTAGTGATTCTGGAACCATTCTCAATGTTAAGGAATTTTGTTAGTAATATAGGAATTGTTCTTAGTTTCTGCTTTTTGATGCTCTACTTTATGGTATGAACATGACATGCTTGGTGAAAAGATTCCTTGTTATTTAGATTTTTATCATCGAATTGGAGATATAATTCTCAGGGTGCTAAATGATATTATGGCTTGATATGCAGCTATCTGTAACAAAGAGAGCAAGGTGGTTGAATTTCTAGGCAGATTTGGATATGTTTCAAAACCACAACAATCACAACACCGTAAGATTATGGCAACGTCTTTTTTTGCAGTGTTGATTGATCTTTATGTTTTTTTTTTTTTTAGTAACTGATATTGATCCCGGCCTTATTCATTAGGTTGTTCTATTCCTGTTGCTGATGACCCTGACAAAATAGTTATTCCAGAGAAAAGAACTGCTGACAAAATTGTAAAAAATCTAACTTATATTCTGGAGGATGAGTTTGTGCATAATGGATCTCAGTCATCTCCACTGTTTGGAGGACATCAAAGCTGGTCGCAAAGAGAAGAGAGTTTCAAACTAAAACCTTCCATGAAGGTAAGAGAAATTTTTCGCTTTAGAGAGTTGAACGACCATAAAAAGTAGAGCATAAATTCTTTAAAAGCAAATGTTGACTGTGAGACGAGAGATTTTGTCAATTTTATGTATTTCTATATATATTGATATATTGATACACACCCAAGAGTTTTCTCCTCAGTACGCATTGAAATTAATAAAGTTAGTGGGCCACTCATTAAATATAAGTGAATGTTGACTTAGTAGAAGTAGATGAATCTAATGGCTAATAGATGAGATACTGATTTTATAATATCAGTGCGCACTGAGGAGTTAAGTATTGTATTAATAGCTAAGATTTTTGCCACTTTTGCCTCAACTCAGTGAATTAAAAGTAGTTTCATATTTTTTTATGACGTGTTCTGTCCTTCAGGTGCACTGTGGATTTATGCGAAATGGTGGAGCTGAAATGACTGCTGTGGACATTAAATATGTTAAGAAATGTAAGTTTGTGGTTGCATCTGGGATTTTTGATGGATATGATGTACCTCATCAGCCTGCAAACATAAGTCGCCGCTCTAAGAAGCTCTTCTGCTTTCTTATGGTGGTGGATGAGGTATCTCTGGCCTTTATAAGGAACAATGTAACTGTCAGGGAAGATTCGGGTGGAGGCCAATGGGTGGGTATATGGCGTCTTATTCTAGTGAAGCACCCCCCTTACGACGAGCCCAGAAGGAATGGTAAGGTTCCGAAGATTTTAACCCACAGGTTGTTTCCTCAAGCACAATACAGCATTTGGATCGATGGTAAAATGGAGCTGATTGTTGATCCATTGCTTATGCTTGAAAGGTATATTTTCTTGTACAAAATTGAACTAAGAAAAGAATGTGAATTTTATGTTCTATGCTTTACTTCTGTTTTTAAATATGGTAAACCACTCAAGGTTGCCTCATTATAGTCAAATAAGTGAGAGTGGCACGGTTGGATGGAGATATTTGGTTTGCTGACCAGTGCACAACCATTCTACTATATGGAGTGTAAGATAAAAGCACTTGCGGGATAGATATAGCATGGTGAATCAAACAATTGGTTTGGTGGTGGGGCACATTGAACATATTGTTGTTTGTTTGAATTATCACTCCTTTGTTACTGCTTAGAGTTTTGCTGGGATGAAATACTTATCCTCCTAACTGATTGGTTGGCCGGACAATTCTTTTAAATCCATTTTTGGATGTAAAACTTGTTTATTATCTTGATAACCTGTTCAAGCTAGGTCAGCGCAGTTATGCCTATTGCTTTGGTTATTAGCCAAAACTTTGCTTTAGAATGGAGAAATAACTTGATGATGTGAACTATTTCTGATTGCAGATACTTGTGGCGTGGGAAGCATACCTTTGCTATTGCCCAGCACAAATTTCATCGCAGTATATATGAGGAGGCTGATGCAAACAAGCGGAGGAAACGATATGCCAGACCTCTTATTGATCTTCACATGAAAATTTATTATTATGAAGGGATGGAGCCGTGGAATTCAAAGAAAAGTATCCCAAGTGGTAAGGAGATTGCGCTTCTTGCAATTCTAAATTCTCTTTTCCTTTCTGTTTGTAGTTCAAATTTTGTCCTAGCATATACCGGAGTCAGTTGTATAAAACCAGAGCCATTTTATAGTTTTCTCATGTCATGTGCCCTCGAAGACTTCCTCAGAGCATCCTTCAAACATTTTGTTATATGCATCTAAAATGTCTCGTAGTTGACAAATTTGACATAATGCAGATGTACCAGAGGGAGCCATCATCATACGGGAACATACTGCCCTTAGTAACTTGTTTAGCTGTTTGTGGTTCAATGAGGTTCACCTCTTCACGCCCAGAGACCAGCTGAGCTTCGGCTATGTTGTGTACAGGTTAGGTGGTTCGTTCAAGTTTTTTATGTTTCCAAACTGCGAGTACAACGCAATGTTCGTGTTGCACCAACACATTCGGGAGCATTCTTCTCCCATAGAGTGGGTAAAAGACCTGAAAGAACTAAAGGGTAAAGGTAGCAGTATGAAAGAAAGTAGGGGCGGATTAGGCTTGTGGACTCCCTATCCAGGTAACCTCGATTCAGTTGTCTTGCCGGAAGTAGCTAGAACATCAAAAGCCGGATGATATTTTATAAGAGTGATCCATTTTTTCGTTTTTATTAACGTTCACAGATTCTTGATCTGTCCATGATTAATAGGACCGGCACCATTGCTTCTAGATAGATGACTTTTTTCGCATCAGTTTATCTTTGTCGGAATCATTGTTCTGTTGTTTGTTTTGTAGAAAATGTTATAGAATGAGATTTCCTTTGTAGTCATGATTCCACTAAAATAGTGAATTGGGTCACAGAAAAGCCATTTAATTTGTTACAACAGATTGATAATAGACACTGTTAATTTTGTTAGAGAACTAAAATAGTGATTTGCATAGTATAATCGTTTGTTAAATGAAAACTTTATCATCTTTATTATTTTTATTATTTTGACATACCACCTGCGTGGTGGCAATTCGAAAATGAATTATTATCAGGCTGGATGAGAAACATTATCAGGCTGAATAAGTATTTTTATCACTGAGCCTTATTGGGTGGTATTATTAGTTTGGTTTGAATGGGTTAAAAGTAGTAAATTTTACAAGTTAACAAATTACTATTGTTTTTAATTTTCATTAAAAAAAAATCAAGTGTGATAAGTGAAGAGATGGGTTAAAAGTAAGGATGGGCATTTAAACAGTTAAATTGATCTATCCGTCCAAACCAAACCAATTTAAATGGATTTGTTTGGTTTGGTTTTTAAAAATAAAATAAACTCATTGGGTTCATCAAAAGCAACCCGATGGATTTGTGTTGGTTTGTGGCCGGGTATTTTATCAAACCGAATAATCGATCAAACAAAAATATAAAGTTAAATTTCATTTAATTTTGTATTATATTTTAATTTTGGGTAATTATTAATTTAGTCCTTAAGTATTGATAAATTATAAATTTTTTAACGCAGTTTTTTTTATTAGTATTATTGGACTTTAAGTTTTTTATAAATGCATAAATTTAGTTCCGTTGACCGATTTTCTGAAAGTGAAATATCACATAATTGATAGAATATCTATTTTACCCCTACATTTCGTTTGATGACATAAAATGACCATTTTTCCTCTAAAAAAGTGTAATAATCTATTTTACCTCTGCATTTCGTTTAATGATATAAAATGACCATTTTTCCTCTAAAAAAGTGTAATAATTTCAATTTTACCCTCACTTTTCAAATTAAAATATCATCAACATCAATACCAAACCATCATCAACACTAACGTCAAACGATCATCAACAGGAAACCATTTTCTCATCATTCAAAACCAAACCATCATCAACACTAACATCAAACCCAGTTAGGTCTCCTTTCTCCATATCGATGGAGACCAAAGGTTCTTTATTTATTTACAATGATAGAGACCTAGCTGGGTCTCCATCTTCGTTGGATATTCATGGAGACCCAGCCAATGATGAAGTGCAGATTGACGGAGACCCAGTTAGGTCTTCGTCTATTTGCGAGGGAGACCCAATTAGGTCTTCTTCGCCAAATTGATGAAGACTTAGGAGCCTCTATCGATCTGCAATGATGACGGAGACCCGACTGGGTCTCTATGGAGACCCAGTCAATGATAAAGTGCAGACCGACGGAGACCCAGCTAGGTCTCATTCACCTAATCGATGGAGACCTAGTTGGGTCTCCATCTTCACTAGGTCTCTATGGAGACCCAACCGATGACTGCGAGGGAAACTTAGCTGGGTCTCCTTCGCCAAATCGAGGGAGACCTAGTTGAGTCTCCTTCACCAGCTGGGTCTCTTTCGCCAAATCGAGGGAGACCCAATTGGGTCTTCTTTGCCAATTGATAGAGACCCAGTTGGGTTTTCATCTCTATTTTACCTTTTCTTTTCTTTTTTAACTTTGTTAAATTTTTATTATATCACTTTTTTTTTCTTTTTATTTT
Organism: Xanthoceras sorbifolium; assembly: GCA_003430845.1. Taxonomy (NCBI): domain Eukaryota; kingdom Viridiplantae; phylum Streptophyta; class Magnoliopsida; order Sapindales; family Sapindaceae; genus Xanthoceras; species Xanthoceras sorbifolium. Next base: position 5,224,307 of record CM010615.1, read on the forward strand.
TTAGGTGCTAGTCCGTGGATGTGTCTAGTTAAAAGATAAAAATACTCCTAAAATCGTTAAGTCTAATTAACGGTTAACTAATAGAACGACTTATTTGATGCATTTACGAAAATTTAGAGCTTAAAAATACAAATAATAGAAACAATGTTAAAAACTTAATAATTCACCAAACCTTAGGCACTAAATTAATAATTGCCCTTTATTTTTCATGTTGCCACCTTCTAAATTTCAACCCTTCATCTCTTTTTCTTCAATTTCCTCACTTATCGGTCCTTGCATCTTGAACTTAATTAGTGTTAAGATTTTTAATAATAAGTCTAACTATTAATATAAATAATATTTTATTTGCTTAGTAAAAAAATATATAATTATTTTACATTAATTTAACCATAATTGTTAATAGTGATGAAACTAACTTGCAAATTACAATCCCTTAAAAAAAAAAAAACAACCTTGCAAATTACAAAGTAAATATAAAAAAAGGACCATAATTAAACTATTTTTGGTTAATCGTAATCCTTCAAACCAAAGTAATTGGTTTGGTTTAAACTTATAATTGGTTTGATTTAAACTTATAATTACGGTCTAGTCAGAGATTTGTCAGGACCTGACGATATTAACCACTATAAGTATGGTTCGGAAAGTAACTCCCACTATAGTAGAGGGGTCTATCCAAACTTATTTATTTATTGGCAAAGATGAGATTTGAACTTCTATCACAATTGTGAAAAGGAAGTACACTAAACTTGAATTATAATTGGAAGTGCACTTTAAACTTATAATTGATTTGGTTTGGTTAGTAAATTACAAAATTAATTAAATAACGATAACCAAATAAAACCAAACCTAATCAACCAATGCCCACCTAGAGTTAAAAGGATCCATTTGAGGTTGTTTTTTTTTTTTTTTTTTTGGTTAATAGTTTTGGGTTTTATATTTGAATCCATTAAATGAACTAGTTAGGTTTGACACAAATTGGCTTCAACAAGATGCATTGCCAAGTGTACTCTGTATAGCTTCTTTTTTGTTATTTTTGAATTGGTAACTTATTTTTTTATTTTTATTTTTTTTTAAAATTTTTAGAGAAGAACACAACTTACATTTATTTTCAAATTTTTATACATTTTTATAATGGGCAAATTGCACTCACTGACTCTGAATTTTTTTTTGGTTGAAATTGCACGTAATATTTATCTATGCCGTAATTGTACAAATTTACTTCCAAAACCGTTGATTAACGGTTGACCGAGATTGACTTTAAATAGAAAATGGCCAATTTAGTCTTTTTACGTTATATTGTAAAATAAATAAATAAATTTTAGCTAATTATAATAAATCACATCACGTACTAACATTTTTAATTATATAAAAAATTAATTTAAACTTATTAATAAATAAATAAAAACTCCACTTATCTTGGAGGATCTTCTCCATTGTGGAGTAGCGATATGCTCTGCTCATGAAGGAGAGATCCATCATATCTGCTAGTCAGATCTAATAGAGTTTGAAGATAAAACTGGAAGTAAAATTAAGAAAGCATTTCGTGTATATTTTGACAAAGTAAAATACTAACTTTGAAATAACTATACAAATACAATCCTTATAATTATAATTAGGTTTTATTAAATATTAAATACGAGTATATGACTAAACATTTTATCGACTATTTATCAAAGAACAAATAACATTAAACCTACCTGAGGTTTATTGAATTAAATTCAGAATCAAAGTTTACAGAAACTCACACTGAATTCCCTTGACGTTAAGTTTTACTGTTAAAAAGTAGGCTCAAACCTCATTTACTTCCCAATCCATGGTGGATCTATGGTGAATCCACCATGAATCTCTCATTTTTTTTTTTTTTACTTTTTCTTTTTTTTTAACGATCAATCGTACTTTTTAATGGTCACACTTAATAACAGAGGAGTTCAGTGTGAATTTTTACAAACTTTGATTCCGAGTGTAATTCAACAAAACTCAGGTAAGTTCAGTGTTATTTATTAATTTATTAAATAACCACCAAGGTCAACTTCTCACAAAAAAAAAATATATTTTGATATTATTAAAGTACCAATATTTAATTAATGTATAGAAGAATAACATCAAATGTGACAAACTAAAGATGATATACTAAGTACTAACAATACTTTTATGGTATGTGAGATTCAAAGAATTTTCCAATTAGAAAGAAAATTGGGGTTCATTTTTCTTACCTAACAAAACAGGTTATTCTCTTAAGATTCCCATGTCGAGAAACCAAAATGAGAGGCAACTTATTTAAATATCATGGAAAATTAAAGGACTAAATCTTCCAATTTGAAGAAAAATAAAGAGAATATATAATACACTTGCATGCCTTAAAATTTATGGCTTTTACTGTGATTTCAAATAAATGACTGAAACTAACACAAATAACCCTAATCGTTAAGTCAATCGATTGACTAACGCTTAACTAGCGTGGAAATACAAAGTTGCCCTTGCCACATCATCCCTGACCTAACATATTTTTTAGTATAAAATTTTGAAATGAATAAATTACAATAGAATACCCTAACGTTTAGACATATTATAATGAAATCGTGAGTTTAACCTAAATTATACATTAATACTCTACCGTTAATTGAATGAGCTAAAAGTAACGGTTTGACCAAAATTTTTACTTAAAATGACAAAAATACCCCTGATTAAAAATAAAAAATACTATTAATTATTAAAATTTTAAAATTTTTAAAATTTTAATTTTTTTTAAATGGACAGATCCATTTAAATTATTTTATAATTTTTTTATTTTTTAACCAGGGGTATTTTTATCATTTCAATATAAAATTTTTGGTCAACAGTTGTTTTTGACTAAGTCAACTAACGGTAGAGTACTAATGTGTAATTAAGACTAAACTCACAATTTCATTGTAATATGACTAAATGTTAGGGTATTCTATTACAATTCGCCCTTTTGAAAAATTAAATAAGAAGGAAGAAAATCCATTGATGTAGGAGATCATCAAAGGTCTCTTCCACGATCGAAGGAGATCTTCGAAGACACTTTGCAATTAGAGGACATTATTAATCTTCTTCAATTGGTAGAGGAGATCAACGACATATCTTATCTCCTTCAGTTTGTGGAGGAGATCTCTTCCAAGAGCTAGAGGAAAAGTCCACCTAGTTTTACTTCTCTTGATAGATTATGTATGGAGAGAAATTGGTGAGAAGTAGCACCAAACTCTCCTTATCTTTTTAGAGTAACGCCATTTTACCACTTTAAAGTGATTCTTATCTTCTTTCAGCTCATTTATTCATTTCACTTGAGTTTGATCTCTGAGTTTTTTTCTTCTAATCTCTTATTTACTTTGTATGAAAAGTTCTCTCTCTAAGTTTCTCACCAATCTCTCTCTCTCTCTCCCCCCTGATCTTTTTTTTTTCTAAAAGAGAAAAAAAAACAAGAAATCGTGATCTAATTAGATTACTGCCAAGAGACTTATATCATTTGATTGTGATATAATTAGATTATAGTAAAGAGAGAGCAAATAAAAAAACGGTCGTGATCTAATTAGATCACGGCCAAAGGATATGTCCCTTTGTCGTGATCGAATTAGATCACGGTTAAGAGAGGCAAAAAAAAAAAAAAGAAAAAAAAAGAAGAAGGTTGCATCAATCTTTACTAAAAAACTATGATAGCGGGGTCAGAGGGGCACTATGGTTCCAAACCCATTTATGTGTTATTTTTACTAAAAACAATAACCTGGTGCTATTTTTATAAAGTTAACCTTCATTTAAAATAGAATTCTTTTATGGAGGGGTAGGTTTATAATATTTAAAAGAGCTAATTGCATCGACCTCCCCTGAGATTTTGTCAACTACAAGTGAAGTCAACTTTATCGTTTATTGCAAACACTTCCCCTGCTCTTAGTAAAATTTGGTCAATGTAACAGCTGACTAGAGGGAGGTCTTTGTAAAAAAAATTCAAAAGTTGACTAACGGAAGGAGAGGTCTTTATCAATAAATTCAAAAGTTAACTAATGGGAGGGAAGGTTTTTGTCAATAAACATAAAAGTTGACTCTCCCTGTAATTGAGCAAACTTCAGGGGTGGTAGATGATGCGGATTTTATGCAACCCGCAAGTGTACGAGATCAACACAAGTAATAAAGAGTGAATAGAGTATCGTTCCCACGAGAACAATGAATATCAATTACCAAAATTAACTCAACCTAATTCTATTTAGACTACTAATGTTTTAGAAATTGCAAATTAACTAAAAACAATTAAAAACTACGATTCAAATTCAAGGGAATTGAGGCGTTAGGATATCCGATTTCACTTGGTTATTATTATCAAACACTCATGAGTTACTATCTAGATTTTATTACCGATGGTTGAATGCGTGCTTAAACTAGATTAACCAATAATCTCTCTCGAGTATTACCAGAATTATTCCATCGCACACCAATACCCTATCTCTCAATGACTACTGAGTGCGCGAGAACACATTAAGAATAAATAAACACAAAACAAGCAACACAAACCAATTACTATATCTCTATGTAATCTAGTATGTGATAGACATTAATACGAGCACGTGGCGGGCGTCTCCTCTCGGTTCATAACCCAACCATCTATGATGATTCTAAGTGATGATCAAACACAATAGAAAGCAATAAACACAATAATATCTATTCAACACATCAATAACAAATTTAAATAGAAAAACTCAATTGTATTCAATAATTAATAAACCAAGATCCATCATCAATCCTAACTATGGAAAATTAGTTCATGCTTGAGTAAAAGAACAAAGCAATTATATTCTTAAATCCTAGTATGACTAATTACAATGGAAAAGTAAAGGAGAAGAAATCTTAGAAAAACTTCGTTGATTCCTAATCGATTATTTTCCGAGGTGATGCGAAATTGATGACGAATGCGATGCGGAGCGAAGATGTTGCTTCCAAACCCTAGAATTTTCGACCTTCTCTTCTTGTTTGACGAGCCTCTATTTATAGCTTTCCCTAATGAGAGTTTGAGAAGGAAAAGAAGTCATGAAATCGTGTCCAACAGGTAGCGCTTCTTAGTAGCGCCACCTGATGGGAAAAGTTGGAGCAGAAAAACGCTACCTAAGGTAGCACCACCTGATTCGCAATTTTCGAACCAAAAGGTGCTTGTAACACCCCCTGACCCAAATCCACTCGGACCGAATCAGGGAGCGCTACTATATACTAAAATCTAACTTTTCCTGTTAATACACATAATTTAAAACTATATTAAAAACATTTGAAAATGATCCAAATAAATTTCTGAAAATCTTGCCAGAGTTTTCTCTATTTTTCTGACTTTCCAAAATCTGTTTACAGTTAAAATTCCTAAAAATCAACTTCCAAATTCTCAAATCAATTTTGCGCACCCTTCCAAATATAGTGCGACTTACCAACCAATTATCATAATATCATTTATAAAGATTCAAATAATATAAACATATAATAAAATATTTACATAGCGGAAGCTCCTTAAATAGTTACAACAGTTTCTGTATATGCATGCGGTATCAAACTGTATATAGACTTATTACAAACGATGTACCAAAATATATGCAGGAAAGATGTGATTCCGGACTCTGGTTCTGCAGCCTCTACTCTTCTTTATCTTTGTCGCCCTTGGAACCTCTGTTACCTACGTGTGAAAAAACTCAACACGCTAAGTATAATGCTTAGTGAATGTACACAAAATTGTTTATACAAATATTTTATATCAAATAAAACTATAAATAACAAATATATAGACAATATATGGGCTCATATCAAATTAAATATCCAACATCAATTAACAGACATATTTTCTTAATTTCTCAAATACTTTCATATAACAAATCAATTTTCAGATTGGGCTCCTGACATACAAAACATAAGTTATCGGACTGGATTACGGGTTGTTCGGCTTCGAACTCATGCCGAACATCAAATTAGAATGGAACACCAACGGAATCACCCGCTGTAAATGTCCCATGACGAAATGCAAAACCCTAGGACTGGCACATCCAAAGGGTGGCGCATCAAAGTAAATTGGCACAGTACTGTTCAGACAGAAACCCAATTGACATGTCAACCTCCTATATCCATATCTATGTTTATACACATCAGAGCCAAAATGTTTTCTCAAAACCAATGTCAACATATCTCATTTCTTTCCGAATCATCGAATTTAGATTTCAACGTAGTCAATTTCAATATATATCGATATATTTATATTTTTACAGTTCAAATTTTATCAAATATAATATAACAGAAATATACGAATATATTTATAAATCAATAATCATATCAAATCAATCCAAAATATATTCAAACGTATTTCATAATTCCATTTCGAATCAAATCGCCCCAAAATCATTTTCCGATACATTTCACAATATAATATAATTTAAATCACTTTCAACAATATATTTCTATAACACTATTAGAACCAAATCGTATTCAAATCAATCCGAAATCGGTTTCAAACTATCCATTCTACTCAATATAGTTCAAATAATTCAAAAACTATAAAAGTCGATAATTTCGAAAATTTCTGGAAAATTGGAAAAATTCGAAAACTCGTATACATCGAACCTGAACTATAATCTATAATCAATATAATTCAAATAACTCAAATTTAATCAAATTCAATCAATCCGAAATATTCTGGAAAACGGAAAAATTTCAAAACACATATACATCAAACCTGAACTATAATCTATAATCCATATAATTCAAATAATTCAAAAACTATAAAATTCAACCATTCCGAAATTTCTGGAAAACTGAAAATTTGAAAAATTCGTGTACATCAAACCTGAAAGCTTCCTCCTTCTCCTTTCCTTCTTCTCTTCCTCTTTTCTTCTTCTTCTTCTTTTTCTTCTTCTTCTTCTTCTTCTTCTTCTTCTCTCCTTCTTTCTCTCTCTTCTTTCTCTCTCCTCTTCTCTCTTCTTCCTCTCTCGTTTCTGATATGCTTCTGTTTCTGTGTGATATTTGCTGAATGTTGAGAGCTTTTGCTCTCTTAATGCACCACTCCACCGTTTTATTTTTTTACAAGTTTTGAGTCATCGCGACCTGTACCACGAGCGGTGGTCGCGTCGCTTCGGTCGCGTTGCTTACTGATGGAAATTTGCCACTTTCACCGCGAGCTGCTCAGCGCGATCTGTGGTCGCGGTACTCACTGCCCGAAATCATTCTTTTCACCGCGAGCTGCTCATCGCGGTGAGTGGTCGCGATGCCTACTGTCCAGATTTTCACCCTTTTCTTCTTGCATTGTTTTCTACTGTTCAAATTGGTCCATTATGAAACCTAAAAAATCATATTCACATATTCACGATTAATTCAATCATACTTTCCATATTTATTCGAAATTAGGGATGTTACAGTGCTACCTACAGCGCTTCTTGGTAGCACCACCTTATCCACTCTTCAACTCTATTTTACGGTAGCATTTCGCCTAAACTCGCTTTTCAACTCGATTTTACTGTCTATTGATCCGAAAACATCCAAAACATCATCGATCATCGAATATCACCTGCACATTAAATAAACACATCAAAACGTCCAATTTTCCTTAAGAATCGAGCAAAAACGATAAATAATGGGGTCGCAAAATCATGCAAAATATGACATTATCAGTAGGCGTTATTTACTCCATTTAAAAATTTAGAGGTTTTTTAAGAATTAGTTTTAGGTAGATTTATAGTTATAAAAATACTTAATGTCACTATAGAACTACTTGATAAGTAACCAAACTACCCTTCTCAAGTTAAATCCTAGCAAATACTTTAGGGACAAAGTGGCGTTGGTGTTTGTTTCAACCATTTGTTTGAGGTTTTGCTAGAAGCCATAAACTCAAAATATGTTAATACAATTAAACCCTACAAATTGAGATGCCTTACACTAATGTTGATTTTGTATCTAAAAAATATAAAACCTAACTTGAAATAAGTACTTAAAAATTACTCAAAACAGTTATTGTCTATGTTTTGTTTTTACTTTTATAAAGTACTTATGAAATATGTTATAATATGGTTTGCAAAAAAATTTACCACCGTCAAACAATTTGGTTTCATCTTTAGTTCTTACGATTTAAAATTGTTTCTTCGCAAGATTGATCATGGTTGCATTTCTTCTTACTTTATGTGGATGACATAATTATGACAGGAGATGACCATGCTGGTATTTATGATCTTAAAAACTTCCTTTAGGGATATTTTTAAATGAAAAATCTTGGAAATCCTAATTATTTTCCTAGTCTTGAGGTTTATTCTGGTATTGATGGATACTATGCAAATGAAATATATTTTTGATCTTTTTGCTCGAGCAAGTTTAATTAATTGAGAGTAAGACTATTGTGAGTCTCTTGTATAGTGATCCTACTCTCAATCATCAGCCTGTAGGTAGACTTGTTAATTTGATAGTGACTCGACAAGATGTTGCATTTTTTGTTCATGTTGTTAGTCAATTTATGTCAGCCCCACATTCCTCTCATTTTACAACTTTTCTTCACATTCTCCAGTATCTCGAGAATATTATGTTTCACACATACTACTGCTCATTATCCTAGATGTTTTTGCAATTTGATTTTCAAACTCAAGTTTGTTTCTGTTTCGCCATATTAAGTTTGTTAGGAGTGTTACCATATATTGTATAATATTATTGTGACATCTCATGATTTTCATATACATATTAGATTATGCTAGTTTCTATATATACGAGATTTTATTCTCTTATTTGATTCTCATATATAGCCAATAAATACACTTACCTATTATGATTTTCAATATACATTCAGACACAAATGAAGTACAACTATCAAACCTAAATCATGATTTTCAATTACAATAATGCTGTAAAAGTTATTAAAAATGTGGTAAGATGACTTGTGTCAGTCACATGTATATTATATATATATATATATATATATATATATATATATATATGAAATGATTCATTAATAATTAATTTTCTCTGCACCAAAGACCATCAGTCCATCCTCCCATTCTCACCAAAAAAGAAAGAAATTATCTTCATTGTATAAGAGAGGTCACATTCACCAGCCCAACCATCCATTGAAACTAAAAAGAAAGAAACCGAGAATTATAAATGAAACTATTTTGTGTTTTAATATGCAATCATATATATAAAAAAATTACAATACAATTCAAGTAAAATGTATTTAAATAACACCCAAGACATGCCATGGAATGTCAAAAACTTCCGAGAAATCATTCTCTTGCCTGATTGAAACTAGACTTTCGTTGTATTTATAAACTTTAGTCCCTGCGCCTGGAATTCCCAAATCGATTGCTTCTTGGCTGTTAAGATCATATAAGATCAAATTCTTGCATACGGAAGGTTTATATATAAAAATAGTGTCATTCTTCCAAAATCCCACATGTCCATTTCCAATAAAATCATCAGATGTAGTGAATCGTTTGGTCCAACATCCCTCTCTCATAATCCAGATACTAATTTTCTCTTCATGACTATTATGTGTAGTTAATAGACACAGAGTGTCATTAACTACCTCCAACATTGAATATTCTGATTCCAAACCATATGTTGGTAAATTTATCTCTTGGAATACCTCACTACTGATATCAAATGAAACAATAACTTCTTTAAAATCCATTGCCCTCATTGCTACCCAATAACAAACTCCATTCAAGTATGAGTTGTTAAAAGAATTTTCAAACCAGGAGTAACGTCTTAGTTCACCAACTTGTAAATTTCTCCAAGAATCATTATTGAAGGAATACAATGAAACACATGAGTCTACGAAATCATCCCAACCAGATTCAGGGGAAAAGTTACGCAAGAAAACCAACTTATAATCATTACTCAATTGATCATATCCACATCCAAAATAACAATATTGTAACGTTGTATTATGCGGAACAACAAATCTGCATTCTGGTAGTGCTCTCGTTTCTCTCATTGCAATATTCCAAACATATATACGATTATATTCAATTTGGTATACCACGAACAAGCCATCATAAGGACCAAAAAGGTCACCATGTATGGGAAATTGAGAATTAAGAACTTGATATGAAATATCTCTCAGTGTTTTATCAAGGAACAAAGCGTATTGAAAAGGATATGAATAAGGATCATAAGAATGATAAAAATTCCAAACAACAAGACGAGCATCTTCGTTGTTGCCACTTTTGAGATGTGTGGAAATAAAACTAGAGCTTTTAATTAGATCATACCATGCTTTGCAAATGCATTTGAACCGCGTTAGAGATTTAACTGATAACTTTAATAGAATTAAAATCATCACTTCATAAGGAAAATGCCCATCATCCATCATTATTAGCTCTCTTAACTAGCATATAAATCAATTGAATCTTCTTCCCCTGCAAAAACACCATTTTCAAAGTACTTTATGTAGGAATCAAAACGTTTTTATAAAAAAACGTAAATAAAAAAAATGTAGCGGATATTTTGTAAATAAAAAAAAAGGTTCCAATTTAATACAAGACCAATTCAATCACATAACAAACAAAAATAAAAGTTTAAGTCATACCTAGAATCGAATATTCTTGTTTCCTGAATTCCAATATGTTGATTTCCTTACTTTAATCGCTACTTGATTGCTTCGATAACCCAAGTTTTTCCTCCCAATTCTCACTTCTTTTTGTTTAATTCCACTCACTTCTCACTTTTTTTTAATCAATAACAGTGAGTGGTCACTACAAGGATTTGGAGAAGAAAATACATTTATATCTTTGAGTGATCATTGTGAGGATGAGAAACACGATTATATAAGATTATGTTTTTCCAAAATACATTTGTCCTCAACTAGTTATATGTCATGTTATTTTACCTTTCTTAAAAAGGAGATTAAATTCTGTCAGCCTCTAATAGCATCTTTTTTGTAATATTCGAATCTTTGGATAAGGATTATTTTTGCCAATTTTTGTAATATTCTTAAAATAGGCAAGTTCTTTTCTTTTCTTTTTTTTTTTTGAGGAAAGGATATATTAAAAAACCACACTAACCCTGAAAATCAGACAGAAGACCCTAATCAAGCCAAGGAGGGGTGTCCTCCAACCAAATATCAACATTATCAATATAAAAACTATTCCTAGCCAACGAATGAGCCATTGAATTAGCACTTTGAGGCACAAAAGAAAAAGAGATTGAAGCTCTACTACAAAGGGAAAGAATATCCAAAATAACAAGCCTCACCTCTAAGTTGGGAGGCTTACCTTCAAGAAGGTAGTTGATGACATTAAGGGCAACTAATTCCATCAAAAGCTGACTGAAACCAAATTCTATAACAACATGCAACCCATTTAAAATAGCAGAAGTCTCTGCCACTTCGATCGACACCAACCCAATGAGTTTACGCGAAAGACCTGGCATAAACAAACCCTTACAATCCTGAACAACTACCCCCAAGCCAACCAAACACTCTGCAGACTTTATGGAAGCATCAACATTCAATTTATACCAATTCTTACGGGGAGGCTGCCAAACACAACCATCAACAGAGTAAGCCGAGCGGGCAACAGAGGGCTGGACATAATCTAGCTCATCAAGGAAGCAAATGGACCAAGAAATAATGTCCACCGCATGCAAGAGGGAATCAACATGAACCAGCATATTACAGCGAAACCAAGAGCGTTAAATAACCATCATCCACAACCGCAGGTTGGCTGCCTTAAGCATAAAGCAGCAATGGACAAACATGTCCAAGAAATGGGAGAAGGAGCTGGAAAAAGAAGAACAATGCGGCAGAAAAGAACAGTGTAAGCGCACCTCTCTAAGAGACCTGCAGAACCAAAGGGCGTGGTGGATAGTTTCAGGCACTTCCTTGCAGCAAGGGCAAAGCACTAGGACCTATAAATGACACCCATGCAACACTATCATAGATGGCAACCAACCATTACAAACTTTCCAAAGAAAAATTTTTAGCTTACTTGGGAGGTTAACTCCTCATAGCAGCTTCCACTAAGAAGCACAACCAACCATAGAGGTAGAAGGAGAGGCACCATATTTTTTACCCAAAGCAACCCAGTAGCCGATCTTTACAGAATATGATCCAGACTTATTAAAATGCCACAACAGTCGATCTGTATGCACCGATGAAGAGCACGGTAGTTTGATAATTAATTTGGCTTTATCTGGCAGAAAAGAGGCCCAAACTAAATTGGAATCCCAACCCCCACTAGGGGTTTTCAGAGCTGCTACTCGAGTAAGAGGATCTAGGGAAGCCGGGGAGCAAACTCGAAAAGAAGATAGACGCTGCAACCAATGATCTGAATAGATAAAAGTGGAAGCACCCGTACCAATCTTCCAATGCGATCCTAACTCAACAAGCTGCCTACCCTAGCAAAGACTCCTCCAAATGAAGGAAGGCGAGGAACCAATTAAAGCTTCCAGGAAGGAAATGTATGGGAAATAGATCTACTTAAGAACTTGGCCAGCCAGCGAGGAAGGGTTCTCAATCAGCCTCCAACACTGTTTCGCCAACATCGCCTAGTTGAAACAACTCAACTCACGGAAGCCTAGACCGCCCTAAAGTTTATTTTTACAAAGCAACTCTCACATGCACCAGTGAATTTTATTCGAAGATTGGCCACTGCACCACCAGAACCGAACGAACAGCTTGTGGAGGTCACATATAAGTTTTTGAGGGAGCTTGAATAAATTCATAGGGAAATTCGGGATCGATTGGATAACAGCTTTGATCAGCAGCTCTCGGCCCCCAACCGAAAGCAACTTGGATTTCCAGCCTTTAAGCTTGCCCCACACCCTGTCAACAATAGACTGAAACAGATGGTAGTCAACTAAAGGCACACCCAAAACAGCAGCCAAGCTGACTTGGTATTGAGCCGAAGAGCCTCCGCTTAAACAGACTGCCAATTTTGAAAGATTAACGGCCTGACTTGAGACTGATTTATAAACCTGCAAAATGTGAATAATAGTAGCACACTCACTATGGTTAGCTTTTAGAAAAAGAAGCTATATTCAGCAAAGAATAAATGAGTAATATTAGGCCTCGTATGGCCACATCGCAACCCATGAAGCGAACCCTCCGCTTGCCTGATTAAAGAAGACAAAACTTTCACACAAATCAAAGTATTTAATTTCAATACTGTAATAAAAATGAAATAGCTATATTATCCATTGAATATATATTTGAAAACCAAAAATATGAAAATTTAATTAATAATTTTGTAATTTTAATAAATAAGACGATTAAATTTGAATAACAACATTTTCTTATAAGAATTATAGTAAAATGCCTAATTTAACATTTTCGCCTAAAACCTCAAATGTACTTAAAAGGCAGCTCTGCTAACCGAAGTATTCATTATTTCATCCTATCTAGTACTTTAACTAATGGGCCGAACGAGAGATTCTTAATGTATATAAAGCCTAGTTTGCAAAATTTCCTACCGACATCAAGCAATTTTCTAACTCTTACGATTCTGCATTGTTTCTTTACAAGACTAATCATGGTTGTATTTCTTATTACTTTATGTGAATGACATTATTATTACAGGAGATAGCATTACTAGTATTTATGATCTTAAAGACTTCCTTCGACAATATTTTGAGATGAAAGATTTTGGTATAGGTATTTTCTTAATCTTAAGGTTCTTCTGATTCCTATAGATACTATCTTTCAAAAATAAAATATGTTTGTAATTTTCATGCTCGAGCAGGTTTGACTGACAATAAAACTACTGCGAGTTCCTTTAACTCTTTAAGGCCAACGTTAAATTAACACTTATGTAGGGTACACCACACAGTGATCCCACTCTCTATCATCAACCTGTTGGTAGTTTTATTTATTTAAAGTGGCTTGGCTAGATATTGCGTATGTTCTGAATGTTGTGAATGTCCAAATTTTACAACTGTTCTTCACATCCTTCGGTATCTTAAGGACACTATATTTCATGGCCTTCATTTATCTGTTCATTCCTATATAGAGTTATAAGCCTTTTTAGATGCTAATTGTGCTGGTGATCCTATTTGTTAAAAAATTTAATTAAAAAATAGTTATTATTATTTAATTAGAAATAAGAAAGTACTTGAAAGGGAAAAAGAAAAATAAAAAAAAGAGAGTCATGGCCTATTTTGAATTAGACAAAGACCATATTCTTTTTTAAGATTTTATAAAATATTAAAACATGATTGAAATAAATAAATAAAAAAGCTTTATTAAAGAGCCAAGACAAGAGAGGCTATATAAACAACCCCACACACACACACACACACACACACACACACACACACACACACACACACACACACACACACACACACACACACACACACACACATATATATATATATGCAAATTCGTACAATATTTACAAGTATGAAAATTTAATTAATAATTTTTTATTTTTAATAAATGAGACGATTAAATCTTAAATAAAATATTTTCTTAGAATTATATTTAACATTTAATAGTAAAATGTCTAATTTAACATTTCCACCAAACACCTCAAATGCACATAAAGGGCGGCTACGCTAATTCATCCTATCTAGTACTTAAAGCAGAGGGGTAAACGAGGGATTCAAATAAATTTTATATTTTAAAATATACATTTGGTTGAATGGTGCATATCGATTTTATCAACTTGTGGAGGTAGATAAATGTGGGAGTAACTCCTAAATCATCATTGGTATTTATCAATTTGTGTAGGTAGATAAATGTGCAAATAAATATTCGAATTATGCATGTAGTTCTTGATTTTGGTATGTTTCAACAGACCTCTTACCAAATTAATATTAAATTCCATAAAATAAAAAAAATTTATACAAACAATTTTGATCAGAAAATTCCTATGTCAAACATATAGTGATTTAAACCTTTTGTTTCACTTAAAATAACAATAAAACCTTTTAAAAGTGTTGAATTCACGTTTTTAATCATAAAACTTAAGAAGCTATTCTCTATTTTAATATATATATATATATATATATATATATATATATATAATTGTTAGTGTAAGTATGGTTTGAAGTTAAAAATTTCAATTCCACATCTAAAGAATATATGCTCCTTTAATTGTATATAAGTAGAAAAAATGGCTTAGATATTTGAATGGTTAACAAGGTTTGTGGGCCTTATTAGAGCTCCTACTATATACAATAATATATTATGATTATCAAAGATTGGGTTGGGCACGGGCTCCCTTTAGGTTGAGCCTAGGCCTGTGAGGGCCCTGGTCCAGTTGCTATCTTTAATTTATTATTTTTATTTTAATTATTTGATTTTAAATTTAAATAAAAATTCTACATACATACCTGGTGAATCCAGAGTTGTAACTCTTCACAAGAGTTGCACTATTTCAAAACACCTTTTTACTGTCTAAATACTTCTCAGAGAAAAGAAAAATATTATTATGTAGTTTGCATGACTTCTGGGCTGTTTGCTTCATCTCTGAAGAATTGATAGTTAAATCTTGGGGGCAGTCTCCATACGTCCTTCAAGCAATCGGAAGGGAAGAAATACTGTCTTAGGACATTGCACACACTACAGGCCTCTATCACAATTTTTTCTTTCCTACGAATACAAGTCAGTATTTTATTTTATTTTTCTGTATATTGTTTCTTCTTTGTATTCTTTTTTGTATTATTAATTTTATTCTACTACTGATTGATTGTCCCAACAATCTAAGACAGTATTCGATGAATCCACAATCAATTAGTGGAGTCTCTAAGAATCTGGATGAGAAGTCTGAGAAATTCAAGGGGCTTGATTTCAAGAGATGGTAACAGAAGATGCTCTTCTAGTTGACAACCATGAACTTGGCGCATAATGACTTTGGAGGCCTGGAAGTAGTTAGATTTCCTGTGTAGAAACTATATTCTCAACAGGTTGGATGACACACTGTACAATATATATTCTGAGTGTAAGACTGCAAAAAGTGTTTGGGAATTGCTTGAAAAAAAAATACAAAACCGAATATGTAGGTGCAAAGAAATTTGTGATCAGTAAGTTTCTCAAATTTGAAATGGTTGACACCAAAGCTGTGATCAAGCAGGTTGAAGAACTGCAGATGCTCATCCATGAATTGTACTCAGAAGGATTGTAACACCCCCTGACCCGACCCGGTCGGACTGACCTAGGGAGCGCTACACGGTTTTCAATACTTTCTAAATTCATATACATTTCAAAATCATTGTGAGCCCATAAAATAAATTTTCGACTCATTGGAAACCATAGAGTTTATTATTTTCAAAATAATTTTTGAGTGAGCCCAAATCGATAAACTTTTTACAAAAATTCGGCAGAGTTTCGTTTGTTTTTCGGATTTCCCAAAACCTGTTTTTCAACAAATCAATTCAAAACAAATCTCAACAACACTTCAATATCACATTTTCAAACAATTGCGCACTCTGCCGTTTAGTGTGACTTCCACAAACAGTTTATAAAATAAAATAATTAATTAATTACAGTACTTAATGACAAAACATAGTCACAAAACTCTTTATATATGCATGTTTACTTAATAAACATATATATGTACAACAACAAATGTAGCTACCCAACTGTAACGACTCTGGGACTCTGTCAGCAATCTCTCTCTCTTCAGTCCTTAGCTTCTTCAGGATCCCTGGTACCTACGCGTTAGAAACAAAATTAACGCGCTAAGCATATAGCTTAGTGGGTGTACTAAACTCAATAATAAGAATCATATATAACTTTTAAATGGAAAACATATCACAATATATATATATTTCAACTCTATCATTTATAAATCCATTTACCTTTAAAATCAATTCGTAAAACAGTTTCCATCACTTTAATTTCCACAATAAGAACAACATATAAAATCGATTCATAAAATCATTCAGTTCACTTTCCAATTCACTTCAAATCTGGCCCGCTAGAATACTCAACATACAAGGACTGGAATATGAGTCAAACTCCCACCCTAGGATGAATCCTAAGAGTGGTACGTATCTCCCTACTCTAGGACCGTGGGTACGGAACCTAGAGAGGTACATAACTCCCTATCACAGGAACGAATCCTTAGGAAGGTACGTGGCTCCCAACTGATGAATACTTAAATTTGTATAATAATAAAGATTAAAACCATTATTTTATACTATTAGTGTCATCAAATTACCTAACTTATTTATAACTACACTTAATTGTTAAACTTTCTATTTTGATGCAGGTTCAGTGTAATGGGCATAACTTTGCACTCAAATATCCAATCACTACGTTCTTGATAGTGTTAGAAAGATAAGTCATAGCCCTATAAGTTTGGTTTGTAAACTCTTATCAGATTTGGACTCCTTTGAAGACAAATATTGGATTATCTTGGGCTGGTTTGCATGGCCGCGTCAATTGGGCAGTCTTCACTATTTGGGCCATAACTCTCTCCAGAAAATTCCAAATATTATGAGTCTTATCATTCTAGAAATATAAGAGAATTATCTACAATTTTGATGTTTATCACGAGATCAAATTGTCAAAGGAGCGATGCCTAATTCGGTGGACAAGTCGGTGCATGTGTGGAAAACACCAAAGTTGACAACTTTACCTTACCAAATTCAATCAACTTGCATTAATTTATTCCTACCATTTTTGACTTGTTTGCCTCTCATTGTGTCTATAAATAGAGGCCTTGTATAAGCTTGAGGGCAGCTTGGGTTCCTTACCAAGTTCACCTTACATTGTTGTATTGTTGAACTTTTGTGATAATCTAATTTCTCTCTTGCTCATTTTATTTCTTTTACTTGTTTTCTTTCTTTTATCATGAGTAGCTAAATTCTCTTTTTGCTAAGGTGAAGGGAGAAGCTCTTGGTATGTGAATAAAGATTTATTTAACTCTTAACATGGTCTTAAAGTTTATATTCATTTGTGTAAATTTATCTATATGTTTTATATTACTTTTCTTATTTAATTGAATTTTCATCTCTTACTCTTATGTGAAGTGGGGATCTTGACTTATTGTAGACAATTCTTGGCACAATGAATACTTGAATCCGTCTAGAACCGCATGGTTGTACCTGCACCTTTGACCAAGGATTCTTGATTCATTGTAGACAAATAACACCATAAATACTTGAATCCGTCTAGAACCGCATGGTTATACCTGCATCTGGCAAAGGAATCTTGATTTATGGTAGTTGATTGGCACAATAAGTACTTGAACCCATTTAACATAAGGAGTGTAGAGTACCCATTGTAATATAACTAAAAGAAAAGAAATATAACTTGATAGATGTGTAAAGAACTTAAATGGTCTAACTTCCGATTGGAACCTCCTTTATGTGTGGATTCCAATTGAGTGATAAAAATGAGTTAAATATAACTTAAACCATATACCAAGAGTGGAACCTCTAACCTTAGCATATTTTAATTTAATTTGTTTCACCATTATACCTACCCTCATTTCATAATATTTTATTTCCTATTATATTTTCCTTGTAGATTTTTGTTGGTTTTTGCAGGATCTAAATATTCTTCCTCGTGGATCGACCCCGGTCTCACCGGGTTAATTTATTACTTCGACACTCCTGCACTTGGGAGTAGAAATCCATTTTCTGGACGTGTCAAGTTCTTGGCGCCGTTGCCGGGGAAGTATCATTTGGTGTCCAAAACCATCAAAATTCTTTTCATCTTTTTCATTTTCTTTTTCTTGTAAATAATATTATTTTTTGGTGTTTTTGTTTTCTTTTATTCTGTTGCATCTAAGACTTGCATGAGAGCTTGGTCACGTACACCGACTGGTAGACTTGTTAGGGGCTCCCCATCTGCATTTGAAAATATGGCAGAAAACGAAGTTGAAAGAGTCACTGATCTTGGGGACAATCGTTCCCAACACAATGATCATGCACAACCTAGAACACTTAGAGACTACATGAACCCCACAAGAACTAGTGCTCCATCATGTCTAGTTTTTCCTCCAGATGCATCTCATTTTAACTTTAAGCCGGGTATTATTCAACTTCTACCCAAATTTCATGGATTAGATGCCGAAAACCCATACCTGCATTTGAGAGAGTTTGAGGAAGTGTGCAACACTTACAATGACACAAATTGTAGCATGAACACCATCAGACTAAAGCTCTTCCCTTTCTCTTTGAAAGATAAAGCTAAAACATGGCTGCAAAATCTTAGGTCTAGATCTATTGGTAATTGGGATGAAATGCAGGAACAGTTCTTGAAAAAGTTCTTTCCTCATCATAGAACAAATTCCTTCAAAAGACAAATTACCACTTTCAGCCAGAAACCAGGAGAGACCCTTTACCAATCTTGGGAGAGGTACAAAGAATTGCTTAATTCTTGTCCTCACCACGGCTTTGAAACATGGAGACTAGTCACACACTTTTACAAGGGTTTAACACCCCAAGGTAGACAAATGGTCGAAATGATGTGTAATGGAGAGTTTGGAGATAAAAACCCTGAAGAGGCACTAGACTACCTAGACCTATTAGCAGAGAATGCTCAAAATTGGGACACTGCAGGTACCCAAGAGGCACCGAGCAAAGCTCAAGCCTCTACATCTAGTGGAGGTATTTACAACCTTAGGGAAGAACATGACATTCAAGCCAAATTTGCATCTCTAGCTAGAAAGGTCGAGGCTTTAGAATTGAAAAAGAGCGGTCACCTAAAATCCGCTCAAGAAATTGTGTGTCACATATGTGATACCAATGACCATTCAACTAAGGAGTGCCCAACTCTGCCTGCATTCAAAGAATGTCTCCATGAACAAGCCAATGTCCTAAACACTTTCAAAAGGCCAAATCCTAACCCATACTCACAGACCTACAATCCAGGTTGGAGAAATCACCCAAACTTCAGTTGGAGGAATGATAATCATGCACAATCTTCACAACCACCACCTCCTCAAGGTCACCAAAACTTTCAAGGCACTCAAGGTTATGCACCCTATATCCCACAATTTAGGAAAAACCTTGAGGAAACATTGCATTCATTCATTGAAAAGCAAGAGACCATTAACAATCAAACTTCACAAACCTTGTTCGATTTAAAAGACACTCTTGCTAAGATTGCATCAACACTCACCATCCATGAAAAAGGAAAATTTCCTTCTCAACCTCAACCAAATCTTGAAGGTCAATACAACCTGGAAGAGGGTAGTTCAGGAAGTCAACACATGGACCAAGTTAAATCAGTCATAACTCTTCGCAGTGGTAAGGTTGTCGAAAAACCTATTCTTAATCCTTGTGAGAAAGATGATAAGTCTTTCTCCAAGAGTAAGGAAGGGGTTGATAAGCCTGTACCTAGCCAAGAAAAGACCAAACTCCCACCTGTAGCCCCATTTCCTCAAGCATTAAACAATCCAAGGAAATTGAACCACAATCCTGAAATTTATGAAATTTTCAAACAAGTGAAGGTCAATATTCCTTTGTTGGATGCTATTAAACAGGTTTCTTCTTATGCAAAATTTTTGAAAGACTTGTGCACTGTGAAAAGAAAACTGAATGTGAAAAAGAGAGCCTTTTTAGCAGAACAAGTAAGTTTCATTCTTCAAAACAATAATTCTATGAAATATAAGGACCCTGGTTGTCCTACAATTTCATGCATTATTGGAGAACATAAAATTGAACAGGCTTTACTTGATCTTGGTGCTAGTGTTAATTTACTTCCATATTCAGTTTATCAAGAACTTGATCTAGGTGAGTTAAAACCAACTTCCATAACTCTTTTACTTGCTGATAGATCAATTAAAGTGCCAAGAGGGATAGTGGAAGATGTGTTAGTACAAGTCGATAAATTCATATATCCTGTGGATTTTATTGTCTTGGATACACAACCTGTTGCTAATGGGTGTAAACCAATTCCTGTTATTTTAGGCCGCCCATTTTTAACAACTTCTAATGCTTTGATTAATTGCAGGAATGGCGTAATGAAGATGACATTTGGAAATATGTCACTAGAGCTTAATGTTTTCAACATGTGCAAACAACCACAAGATGAAGGTGATGAAAATGAAGAAGCAAACATGATTGAAGCTATTGTTGAAGATCATCTTCAAACAGGGAGTTCTTCTGATCCTTTGGAAACTTGTTTAGTTAATTCATTTGAGTCAAGCATGCAACTAGATCCTACTGTTTCTAATATATGTTCGTTGCTTGATTGTACCCAGGTGATGGAGAACAAAGGTTGGAAGCCGAAATTTGAAGAATTAGGACCTGTCAATGAAAGTAAACAAGAAGAAGTACCCAAACTAGAATTGAAGCCATTACCTGAAGGACTGAAATATGCATTCCTTGGTGAAGAACAAACTTACCCGGTGGTAATTTCTTCAACTCTTACCAACGAACAGGAAGGTAAATTGATAGAGGTACTTAAAAGGCATAAAAATGCAATTGGTTGGACTTTAAAAGACATAAAAGGCATTAATCCTTTAATATGTACACATAGAATACATCTAGAAGATAATGCTAGAACATGTCAACAGCCCCAAAGAAGATTAAATCCACACATGAAAGAGGTAGTAAGAGGTGAAGTTCTCAAGTTACTTGATGTAGGAATTATCTACCCTATTTCTGATAGTAAGTGGGTAAGTCCAACACAAGTAGTCCCTAAGAAATCTGGAGTCACAGTGGTAAAAAATGAAAAAGGAGAGTTAATACCAACACGAGTCTCATCTAGTTGGCGAATGTGTATTGACTATAGAAAATTAAATGCTGCCACTAGAAAAGACCATTTTCCCTTACCATTTCTTGACCAAATTCTAGAAAGAGTGGCAGGACATCCCTACTACTGTTTTCTTGATGGTTACTCAGGTTATTATCAAATCCCCATAGCACTAGAGGACCAAGAAAAGACAACATTCACATGTCCCTTTGGCACCTTTGCATTTAGAAGGATGCCTTTTGGCCTTTGTAATGCTCCTGCAACATTTCAAAGATGTATGTTGAGCATTTTTAGTGACATGGTTGAACATTTTTTAGAGGTCTTTATGGATGATCTAACAGTGTTTGGAAATTCATTTGATAATTGCCTTGAAAATTTAGAAAATGTGTTAAAAAGATGTGAAGAAAAAGGCTTGGTGTTAAATTGAGAAAAATGTCATTACATGGTCACCTCTGGAATTGTCCTAGGACATGTGGTTTCTTCTAAGGGAATTGAAGTTGACAAAGCAAAAGTTGAATTAATTGCCCATTTGCCTCCACCAAAAACGGTTAGGGATGTTCGATCTTTCCTAGGCCATGCAGGATTTTATAGGAGATTCATTAAAGACTTTAATGCAATATCTAGACCTCTTTGTAATCTCCTAATAAAAGATGCACCATTTGAATGGACTCAAAATTGTCAAAAATCTTTTGATAAGTTGATTAGCCTTTTGACAACTGCCCCTATCATGCAATCCCCTGATTGGTCTCTGCCTTTTGAGTTGATGTGTGATGCTAACGATTTTGCTGTCGGTGCCGTGCTAGGGCAAAGGAAGGAAGGTAAGCCTTATGTCATTTATTACGCAAGTAGAACTTTGAATAGTGCACAAATGAATTATACCACTACAGAAAAAGAACTACTTGCTGTAGTATTTGCATTAGACAAATTCCGATCTTATTTAATTGGCTCTTCAACTATTGTTTTCACTGATCATGCTGCTGTGAGGTACTTAATGTCTAAACAGGATGCCAAGCCTAGATTAATACGGTGGATTTTGTTGCTCCAAGAATTTAACATCACAATCAAAGATAAAAAAGGAGCTGAAAATGTTGTTGCAGATCATTTGTCAAGACTTACAACAAACTCATCCTTGGACATAACACCTATCAATGACTCTTTTCCAGATGAGTTTTTGTTTTCTATTAGTAAAATGCCATGGTATGCTAACATTGTCAATTTTCTTGTAACAGGAGAGATGCCATCTCAATGGACAGCACAAGATAAGAAAAAGTTTCTGACAGAGGTTAGAAATTTTTATTGGAATGACCCATACCTGTTCAAGTATTGCCCTGATCAAATTTTTCGTAGATGCATACCCGACAATGAGGTACGTAGTGTCATTAAATTTTGTCATACAGAAGCATGTGGGGGTCATTTTTCTTCAAGGAAAAAGGCTGCAAAAATCTTACAATGTGGATTTTATTGGCCAACTCTGTTCAAAGACACCTACACATTCTGCAAAACTTGTGAAAATTGTCAAAAACTGGGGGCTATTTCTAAACGGCACATGATGCCTCTAAACCCTATACTTGTCATTGAAATATTTGATTGTTGGGGGATAGATTTCATGGGCCCATTTCCATCATCATTCGGTTTTGTTTACATTTTAGTCGCAGTTGACTATGTCTCCAAATGGATCGAGGCAATTCCATGTCGAAATAATGACCACAAAACAGTGGTCAGATTTTTGAAAGAAAATATTTTGAGTCGTTTTGGAATTCCTCGAGTCATTATAAGTGATGGGGGAACACATTTTTGCAACAAAGTCTTTGAGTCTCTAATGAAGAAATATGGGATTACACATAAAGTTGCTACCCCTTATCACCCTCAGACAAGTGGACAAGTTGAATTAGCTAATCGAGAGATAAAACAAATTTTAGAAAAAACGGTTAATCCAAATCGCAAAGATTGGTCACTTAGACTAAACGATGCACTTTGGGCTTACCGTACTGCTTTCAAAACATCTTTGGGTATGTCACCCTATCGATTAGTTTATGGGAAACCTTGTCACTTGCCTGTGGAACTGGAGCATAAACTTACTGGGCTATCAAAACTTTTAATTCAAACATTGATGATGCTTGCAAATTACGTAAGCTACAACTGAATGAACTTGAGGAATTAAGAAATGATGCATATGAGAATTCGAGAATTTATAAAGATAGAACCAAAACCTTTCATGACAAATTAATTTTAAGAAAAACATTTGATGTTGGGCAAAAAGTCTTACTTTATAATTCTCGACTTCACATATTCCCTGGAAAATTGAGATCTAGGTGGAGCGGTCCATTTGTTGTGAAACATGTATATCCTTATGGGGCCGTTGACATTGAAAACCCTAGGAATGGTAACGTGTTTAAAGTGAACGGTCAAAGACTTAAACCATTTCTAGAAAATCAAGTTTTCGAAGAAGGGACTCTTCCTCTTTCAAACCCATGTTATGAAAACCATTGATATGATTTGAATTGGGTTTGCATATTTCTCTCTAACTTTAATTTTTTTGTGATTGCAGGCTAATTTTGTATTTTTGTTTTTCTTTTTCCTTCTTTTATTTTCCCAGTTAAATGGCGGATAACGCTACTCCGTGACTTTTCAAGTCGGTATTTTCAGTCTCCCATAATAGCTGATAAAAAAAAAAAAAAAAATTTTTCTTGCTTTGTACATTCTCTTTTCTCTCCCTTTTCTTTTTCACAAAAATGGAAGAAATTCTCGAGAAATTGAAAAATCGTTTTCCCTTACTTCCTCAAAAAGCATTGATGAAAATTTACAAAGCACGGTCCGAAAGATTAAGAATGCTAATGTGCAAGGGCATCCTTGT
Source organism: Xanthoceras sorbifolium (assembly GCA_003430845.1). Taxonomy (NCBI): domain Eukaryota; kingdom Viridiplantae; phylum Streptophyta; class Magnoliopsida; order Sapindales; family Sapindaceae; genus Xanthoceras; species Xanthoceras sorbifolium. The sequence goes on from CM010615.1 coordinate 5,248,765, forward strand.
TGAGGTACGTTGGCTGATTGAAGCCAAGGTAAGATTGGCAGGTGAGTTCTCTGATTCATTTATTACTTACATGCCTGGTCTGGGTAAAAGCAGTTATGCAAAGAAAAGAAGAGCAAAGAAATTGGGTGTATGTTATAAGTGTGCTCGCACAACTTGTAACACACGCTGTCGTTCTCTTGGAATGGTGTCTGTAAATCGAGAAGATAAAATACAATTCATTAAGGATGGCCTGCGTAAGGAGTCATTAGACAATATTTTGTTGACTCTTGAGATGCATCCTAGTGGATATGTGCATATTGCAATTCTCGCTTTATGGAACCAATTTCAAAGAGAACAGGAGCGATACAGTCTTGGGAATCTGACTTTAAAAGACCCTGTTTGCCAATTTATAAGAAAATTGGATGGGAAGCCTATCCTCGACCCATAGAGGGCGTTCAAGCCGTTTCTGGACGTAAAACCAGAGGAAGATGTGAGCCACAATCACAACTACTTGTACAGATACAGGTCAACCACTCTTTTTGACATTTTATACTCTAGACTGACACCCATCTGCCAATGCGGACCTAGTCATATAGCTTCCATGATTTCATCTTCTTTTTGAGCTCTATAAGTGACACTTCTCTATCTTCTCCAGTTCTCACAACCTTACAAATTTTCACAAAAAAAAAAAAAAAGCGTGCATAATAATGGCAAACACCATGTCACGCCGTTTTACTAATATTTGTGTCTTTTGTGGGTCTAGTTATGGTAAGAATAGAGAATTTGAGGAAGCTGCTGACCAGCTTGGTAGGGTATTAGCAAAGAAAAAGATTCATTTAGTTTATGGCGGAGGTAACCTTGGGTTGATGGGTCGTGTCTCAAAAGCTGCTTATGATGGCGGCAGTCAAGTTTTGGGTGTCATCCCAAAAGCTTTGAGTGTGGGTGGTATTACAGGAAATACAATTGGGGAAGTGCAGATTGTTTCAGACATGCATGAACGCAAAGCTGCAATGTTTAGTCATGCTGATGCATTCATAGCCTTACCAGGGGGATTTGGAACCTTAGAGGAACTCTTTAAAGTCACCTCATGGGCCCAACTCAAAATCCATCAAAAACCAATAGGCTTGTTGAATATTTGTGGTTTTTATGATGGTCTATTGTCTTTCCTAGATCATGCTGTGGAAAACCAATTTATCTCACCTCTAGCTCGACGTATCATTGTCACTGCTTCTAATGTTCATCAATTGATTGAACAATTAGAAGCTTTTGTTCCCGAATATGACATTGCCACATCTAAGTTAGATTGGTCAGTTGCTGAGGGTAGCAAAAAGCGTAGATTGGCTTGACCTATGTATTTTGTTTTTCCTTTCTTTCTTTCCCATTTTTGTTTTCAATAAATATGTTCTTTTTACCTTGTTCTAGTATGTTGCAGGTTTTTCTTTTCATTAATCTTTGGTTCAGGTAATTTCTTCTACACTCTCTCTTTATCCTTAGACATTGAGGACAATGTCTTTATTTGGTTGGGGGGAGGGATAGTTGATAATTTTTGTGATAACTTTTATGATTATTTATTTTTATGCTCAAAAAAAAAAAGATAATAAATAATAAGTGTCATCATTTCATCTCGATTTTTTTAAAATTTATTAAGAGACTTCACTATTCATCTTAGTTTGACTATTCAAATCTATGAACTCTCAAATATAAATTGACTTTCATGCTCATATACCCAAAGCAAGTGTTCATAAACTACTCTTCTCACACACACACTTTGACATTTGATCGTGGGTTGCAAATTGAAGATTATTAAGAGTCTATTCTTGTGGGTTAACAAAATCAACAACCAAAGGTAGTGAATCCTCTTCTTCCTCTCTTGCTCATTTCATTAAAAAAAAAAAAAAGGTAATAATAAATTATGGATACGTTTGGTTTCGAAGCCTTCTTAACTCGAGTAATTAAGTCCGTAGGGGTGTCTCAACACCTAATGCCCTAAGGTCAACTGATCTGGGAGCCATTGACCTAAAGCTCGCTACATGGGTTAAGAAGAAAGCTTAAGGGAACTAGACATTGCACTATCCACTATTACTATATAAATATGGTTACATTTCAACCCGAGTTATTAAGCCCGTAGGGGTGTCTCAACACCTAATGCCCTAAGGTCAACTGATCTGGGAGTCATTGGCCTAAAGCTTGCTACATGGGTTAGGAATGTACTATATATCTTATTTCAAAAAAAAAAAAAAACAGAGAGAGAGAGAGGAAGAAATACATTGCTCTGCCTAAGGAAGTTATTTTGGAAGAAACATTAGAATAGAACTTTGATATTTTCGGTGAAGCCCCATGAACTTATGTCAACTTATAATGAGCAAAAAGAAGGTTTGCCAATATCTTGTCTAAGGGTACATGTTGCACACAAAAATGAAGAAGACAAATTAAATATTTTTGTCGAGAGTTCATCTATTTGGGTAGAACAAACGAAGAATGGGTAAATGAAGACTTAGATATAAATTTGAAAAATCATTATGAAATGATAACGCTTTAATTGCTAGGGACTAGCAATAAGCTGGTTGGGGGGTGTGATGAATACTTAAATTTGTATAATAATAAAGGTTAAAACCATTATTTTATACTATTAGTGTCATCAAATTACCTAACTTATTTATAACTACACTTAATTGTTAAACTTTCTATTTTGATGCAGGTTCAGTGTAATGGGCATAACTTTGCACTCAAATATCCAATCACTACGTTCTTGATAGTGTTGGAAAGATAAGTCATAGCCCTATAAGTTTAGTTTGTAAACTCTTATCAGATTTGGACTCCTTTGAAGACAAATATTGGATTATCTTGGGCTGGTTTGCATGGCCGCGTCAATTGGGCAGTCTTCACTATTTGGGCCATAACTCTCTCCAGATAATTCCAAATATTATGAGTCTTATCATTCTAGAAAGATAAGAGAATTATCTACAACTTTGATGTTTATCACGAGATCAAATTGTCAAAGGAGCGATGCCTAATTCGGTGGACAAGTCGGTGCATGTGTGGAAAACACCAAAGTTGACAACTTTACCTTACCAAATTCAATCAACTTGCATTAATTTATTCCTACCATTTTTTACTTGTTTGCCTCTCATTGTGTCTATAAATAGAGGCCTTGTATAAGCTTGAGGGCAGCTTGGGTTCCTTGCCAAGTTCACTTTACATTGTTGTATTGTTGAACTTTTGTGATAATCTAATTTCTCTCTTGCTCATTTTATTTCTTTTACTTGTTTTCTTTCTTTTATCATGAGTAGCTAAATTCTCTTTTTGCTAAGGTGAAGGGAGAAGCTCTTGGTATGTGAATAAAGATTTATTTAACTCTTAACATGGTCTTAAAGTTTATATTCATTTGTGTAAATTTATCTACATGTTTTATATTACTTTTCTTATTTAATTGAATTTTCATCTCTTACTCTTATGTGAAGTGGGGATCTTGACTTATTGTAGACAATTCTTGGCACAATGAATACTTGAATCCGTCTAGAACCGCATGGTTGTACCTGCACCTCTGACCAAGGATTCTTGATTCATTGTAGACAAATAACACCATAAATACTTGAACCCGTCTAGAACCGCATGGTTATACCTGCATCTAGCAAAGGAATCTTGATTTATGGTAGTTGATTGGCACAATAAGTACTTGAACCCATTTAACATAAGGAGTGTAGAGTACCCATTGTAATATAACTAAAAGAAAAGAAATATAACTTGATAGATGTGTAAAGAACTTAAATGGTCTAACTTCCGATTGGAACCTCCTTTATGTGTGGATTCCAATTGAGTGATAAAAATGAGTTAAATATAACTTAAACCATATACCAAGAGTGGAACCTCTAACCTTAGCATATTTTAATTTAATTTGTTTCACCATTATACCTACCTTCATTTCATAATATTTTATTTCCTATTATATTTTCCTTGTAGATTTTTGTTGGTTTTTGCAGGATCTAAATATTCTTCCTCGTGGATCGACCCCGATCTCACCGGGTTAATTTATTACTTCGACACTCCTGCACTTGGGAGTAGAAATCTATTTTCTGGACGTGTCACCAACCCCCAAGATGAATCCTGAGGAAGTACGTGTCTCCCAGCCTCTGGACGAATCCAAGAGGAGGTACATGAATATCATCAATAGCAATCAATAGCGGCGCAGTACTGCTCAGTAAAACCCAGCTGGTATACCAACATCCTATATCCATTTCTATGTCTAAGTATCCTAGGGCCGTTTCCGATAAACTATATTCACAATAAATTTCACAATAGTTAATCAATAAACAATAAGTACTCAGTAAACATACAAATCGCATAGTATTCTTCAAGAAAATAAACAATAATCATATAAAAGGCTAAATCAACTATTTAGAACGAAATCGAAATATACAAAACACAATCAAAATGTGATATATCATAAACTCTTTCCGAAATCAACAATAGGTGGGTCAATCATCAATTTTACATATAAAATAAGCACTTTTCATACGAAAATCGAAATCGAAAACTTTTAACGAAAACGACAATGAGATACGAAAACGAAAACGTAAACGAAATACTTCTCGTAATGATTTCGAAAACAAAAGTACACCAACCTGGGAACCGTTTTCGTTCGAAAAGTCGCGGTTCTACGATTTCTTTTTCCTTCCCTTTCCCTTTTCTCTTTCACCCACACTTTCTTTCTCTCTCTTTCCTTCCTCTTCTTCTTCCTCTTCTTCTTCATTCTCTTTCTTCTTCTTTCTCTCTTCTTCTTTTTCTTCTTCTTCTTCTTCTTTCTTTCTTCTTTTTCTTTTCTTTTCTCGGTCTCTTCTCTCTCTTATTTTCTCTGTGAAATTTCTGGCTTCTGCGAGAACCTTCTCTTTTTTTTTTATATTTTTTTGGCTGCCGCGACCATCGTCGCGACCTGTGGTCGTGCCACCAGGTCGCGGTACTCACTGGAGCGTTCGCACCGCCTTCATCGCGAGCACACCTCGCGGTCCCTTGGTCGCACTGGTGGTCGCGTTGCTCACTGCCAGGTTTTGCCATTTCCATCGCGAGCAGTCCATCGCGAGCTGTGGTCGCGGTGATTAGTCGCGATGCTCACTGCCAAAAATCTCATTTTCCACCGCGAGCGAGCCATCGCGACCTGTGGTCGCGGTGACCAGGTCGCGATGCTCTCTGTCTCCATTTTCAATTTTTCATGCATCATTTTCAATCATTCAACCTGGTCCACCTGGAAATCATAAAAATAAACATACTTTTAATTACATTTACACCCCTTCCAATTACAAAATTTATTTTCACATATATGAAATTAATTTTCCGAAATCCGGGATGTTACAAGAATATTCAATAAATGAACATTTTCAAGTCGGTGCCATAATTGAAAAGCTGTCTCCCTCTTGGAAAGATTTTAAAATTTATTTGAAACACAAAAGAAGGGAGATATCAATGGAAGACCTGATTCTAAGGCTTCGAGTTGAAGAGGATTATAGAAAAGGAGACAAGGCTGATACAAGTTTAGTGAAAAATAGAGCCAACATGGTGGAACAGATCGCCTCAAAACCAAAATTCCAGAAAAAGAACTACAAGAAAACAGTGAAGAAAAATGTTCATCCGCATGCACCAAAGGGCAAAACTTTTAAGAAAATAATAGGTATTTGTTGGGTGTGTGGGAAGCCTGGACATAGAGCAATGGACTGCCGCCACAGGAAAAATTAGAATGCTGCTAATTCTGCCTCAAATAATCAGGCCAATGCTACAGAAATGGACATTGATCTTGTTGCTGTTATTTTAAAAATCAACATGGTTTCAAGTGTCAAGGGTTGGTAGGTCGACACAGGAGCAACAAGGCACGTTTGTAGAGATAAAAGTCTGTTTTCAGATTTTACAGAAATTTCAGGTAGGGAAAAGCTCTACATGGAAAAATCTTCTTCAGCAACTGTAGAAAGAAAAGGAACTGTTTTATTGAAGTTTATTTTTGAAAAAATAGTGAAAAATAGTAACCCTAGTGGATGTGCTGTATGTTCCTAAAATAAGGAAAAACTTAGTATCCGATCCACTGTTTAGTAAAAAGGGATTCAAACTAGTTTTTGAATCTGATAAGTTTGTATTAACTAAAGCTGGGATGTATGTAGGAAAGGGTTACTTGACTGAGAAAATGTTCAAACTTAATGTAATGGTTTCGAATGCAATGAATAAAATTAATAATGTTTCTGCTTATATTGTCGATTCTTTTGATATATGGCATGCTCGATTAGAACATGTAAATAATATATGTTTATATAGAATGGTTAATTTAGAATTATTGCTAAAATGTAATGTTGATATAAAACAAAAATGTGAAACATGCATTGAATCCAAGTTTGCTAGGCAAAGTTTTAAAACTGTCGAAGAAAGATCAAATGAATTACTTAGTTTAATTCATACAGATCTTTGTGATTTCAAGTCCATACCTACAAGGGGTGGAGAAAATTATTTCATAACTTTTATTGATGATTGTAGTAAGTACTGTTATGTCTACTTAATTAAAAGTAAAGATGAGGTTTTAGAAATGTTTAAAACATATAAGACAGAAGTAGAAAATCAATTGGACAAGAAAATAAAAATAATCAGATCAGATAGAGGTGGAGAATACGAGTCTTCTTCATTTTCTGATTTCTATGCAAAACATGGAGTTGTACATCAAACAAATGCACCATATACTCCACAACAAAATGGAGTTGCAAAAAGAAAAAATAGAACTCTGAAAGATATGATTAATTTCATGTTAAATAGCTCAGGGCTTCCACATAGTTTTTGGGGAGAAGCTTTATTTACTGCAAATCATATATTAAATCGAGTTCCATTTAAAAAGATGAATAAGTCTCCTTATGAAATATGGAAAGGACGGTTACCAACTTATAAAACCTTAAAAGTGTGGGGTTCCCTAGTAAAAGTCCAAATTTCATTACCTAAAAGAACGAAACTTGGACCTAAAACAGTAGACTGTGTATTTATAAGTTCTGCTAAAAAATAGCGCAACATATAGGTTTTTAATTATCAAATTTGAAAATTCTGATATGCATGTAAATACTATTATTGGATGATGAGTTTTTTCAGGGAATTTTTCCCTACAAGGAAAATAGGTCTGGTTTTTTTAAAAAGAGAGCATATGATGATACTTTTGATGAACCATCTACTTCTGGTATTCAAGATCAAAACTTAGAACCAAGAAGAGGGAAAATGACAAAAATTTCAAAGAATTTTGGACCAGATTTTATTAGTTTTTTAATAGCAACTGAACCACAAACATACAAAGAAGTTATGTCTTCACCAAAAGCTACTTTATGGAAAGAAGCTATTAATAGTGAAGTTGAATAAATTTTACAGAACCATACATGGAAATTGATTGATTTGCCACCTGAAAATAAACCAATAGGTTACAAATAGATTTTTAAAAGAAAACTTAAAGCCAATGGGACTATTGATAAATATAAGGCACGTTTAGTTGCTAAAGGATATCAGCAAAAAGAAGGGTTGGACTATTTCGACACATATTCTCCAGTGTCTAGAATAACATCTATAAGGATGTTAATTTCTATTGCTGCTTCATATAAAATGGACATCCATCAAATGGATGTGAAAACAACATTTCTCAATGGAGAACTTGATGAAAAAAATTATATGGAACAACCAGAAGGATTTGTGGTAAAAGGTAAAGAAAACAAAGTCTGTAAACTAATTAAGTCTTTATATGGACTTAAACAAGCACAAAAACAGTGGCATGAAAAATTTGATCATACAATGCTAACACAAGGATTCAAAATTAATGAATGTGACAAATGTGTCTACATTAAGGTTATGAAAAATTCTTGTGTTATGATGTGTTTGTATGTAGATGATATGCTTATAATGGGAACAAGTAAGGATGCAATAAATTCAACCAAAAAGATGTTGAGTTCAAAATTTGATATGAAAGACTTAAGTCCGACAGATTTCTTTTTAGGAATTCAAATCAAAAGACATACTGATGGCTACATTCTTACTCAAGCCCATTATGTGGAAAAAAATATATTAAAAAGGTTTAATCAATTCGATTGTAAATCTGTTGTTACACCTTTTGATGTAAATTGTCATTTAAAGAAAAATACAAGAAATGCAATTTCTCAATTGGAATATTCTCAAATAATTGGCAGCCTAATGTATTTGATGAATTCTACTAGACCAAATATTGCTTATTCAATAAATAGACTTAGTAGATATACACACAATCCTGGCCGTAATCATTGGGAAGCATTGATCAGAGTATTAAAGTATTTAAAATATACTTTAAATTATAGATTAACATATACAACATATCCACCTGTTTTAGAAGGTTACAGTGATACAAATTGGATTTCTGACAGTACAGAGACCAAATCAATTAGTGGATATGTATTAACATTAGGTGGAGCTGCAATTTCATAGAAGTTCTCTAAGCAGACGTGTATAACACGGTCTACAATGGAATCAGAATTTATAGCACTAGATAAACTGTTGAAGAAGCATAATGGTTAAGGAATTTTTTAGAGGACATTCCAGTTTGGCCCAAGCCTATAACAGCAATCTATATACACTGCGATAGCATGACATGTCACACCCCTTGACCCAATCCACTTGGACTGAATTAGGGAGTGCTACCATATACCGAAATCTCTGCTTTACTTTTATATAACCATAACTTAAAACTATATTAAAACATTTGAAAATGGTCCAAATAAATTTTTGAAAATTTTGTCAGAATTTCCTCTATTTTTCTGACTTTTCAAAACCTGTTTACAATTAAAATTCATAAAATCAACACTACTAAATTCTCAAATCACGTTTGCGCATCCTTCCAAATTTAGTGCGACTTACCAAATCAATTTATCACAATATAATTTATAATTATTCAAATAACATAAACATATAATAAAATATTTACATAGCGGAATTTCTTTAAATATGTACAAATATTTTCTGTATATGCATGTTGTATTAAAACATATATACTGTAACATCCCTAATTTCGAATACATCTGAAAAGTATGATTGAATTCATTTTGAATATGTGAATATGATTTTTATGATTTGAGGGGTAAAAATTGTAATTAAATGTATGTATATTTTTAGGTTTTATAGTGGACCAATTTGAACGGTCGAAAACAATGCATGAAGAAAAGGATGAAAATCTGGATAGTAGGCATCGCGACTACTCATCGCTACCAGGGATCGCGATGAGCAGCTCGCGATGAAAAGGATGATTTGGGGCAGTGAGTATCGCGACCAGTCATCGCGACCACAGATCGCGATGATCAGCTCGCGATGAAAGTGGCACATTTCGACCAGTGAGCATCGCGACCGAAGCGACACGACCACCGCTCGCGATACCGGTCGCGATGGCTCAAATATTTTAAAAAAAATATATAGCACCGCATGATGAAGCGGTGAAGCTTCATAAACCAACATTGAAGCAAAATAACACAGAAACATAAACATCACAGAATAGAACGAGTGAGAGAGAAGAGAGAAGAGGAGAGAGAAAGAAGAAAAAGAAGAAGAAGAAGAAGAAGAAGAAGAAGGAGAGAAGAAGAAGAAGAAAAGAGGAAGAGAAGAAGGAAAGGAGAAGGAGGAAGTTTTCAGGTTTGGTGTACACGTATTTTTCCGAATTTTCAGTTTTCCAGAAGTTTTCGGAATTGTCAAATTTTAGAGTTTCTGAGTTATTTGAATTATATGGATTATAGATTATAGTTTAGATTTGATATATACGTGTTTTGGAATTTTTCCAGTTTTCAGATTATTTTCGATTGATTGAAATTGATTAAATTTGCGTTATTTGAATTATATTAATTATCGAATATAGTTCAGGTTCGATATATACGAGTTTTCGAATTTTTCCAGTTTTTCAGAAATTTTCGGAATGATCGAAGTTTATAGTTTTTGAATTATTTGAATTCTATTGAGTAGAATGGATAATTTGAAACTGATTTTGGAATAATTTGAATACGATTTGGTTCTAATCGTGTTATGGAAATATCTTGTTAAGGAAATATATTGTTGACTTAAATTATATTATATTGTGAAATGTATCGGAAAATGATTTTGGGGCAATCTGATTCGAAACGAAATTATGAAATACGTTTGAGTATATTTTGGATTGATTTAATATGATTATTGATTTATAAATATATTCGTATATTTCCGTTATATTATATTTGATGAAATTTGAATTTGCAAAAATATAAATATATTGATATGTATTGAAATTGAATTCGATTATTCGGAAATAAATAAAATATGTTGACACTAGATTGGAGAAAATATTTTGGCTCTGATGTGTAGGAACATAGATATGGATATAGGAGGTTGACATGTCAATTGGGTTTCTGTCTGAACAGTACTGTGCCGATTATACCACCCTTTGGATAGTGCAGGCCCCAAGTGCCGGTCCTAGGGTTCTGAAATTTGTCATGGGACATTTACAGCGGGTGATTCTGTTGGTGTTCCATTCTGATCTAATGTTCGGTGAGTGGCCCCATTTGCGTCCAATACCGAACAACCCGTAATCCAGTCCGATAACTTATGTTTTGTATGTCAGGAGCTCAATCTAAAAATTGATTTGTCATATGGAAACGTTTGAGAAAGTATGAAAAATTTGTCTGTTGATTGATTTTGGATATGTGATTTGATATGAGCCTCATATATATATTGTTTATATATTTGTTATTTATATTTTAATTGATATAAAATATTTGTATATACGATTTTGTGTACATCCACTAAGCAATATACTTAGCGTGTTGAGTTTTCTCGCACGCAGGTAACAAAGGTTCCAAAGGCAAAAAAGATAAAGAAGAGTAGAGGTTGCAGAACCAGAGTCAAGATCACATCTTTCCTGCGTACATTTTGGTAGTTTGTTTGTATTAAGTATATCTATTGTGATACCGTATGCATATACAGAAACTGTTTGTAAATATTTAACGAGCTTCCACTATGTAAATATTTTATGATATGTTTATGTTATGTGAATCTGTATAGTTTATCTATTTTTATACATTCTATTATGATAAATTGGTTGGTAAGTCGCACTATATTTGGAAGGGTGCGCAAAATTGATTTGAGAATTTGGAAGTTGATTTTATAAATGTTATCTGTAAACAGGTTTTAGAAAGTCAGAAAAACAGAGAAAACTCTGGCAAGATTTTCGAAAATTCTTTGGACCATTTTCAAATGTTTTTCATATAAATATAAAATATGTTTCTCTACAGTCAAAGTTAGCGTTTAGTATATAGTAGCGCTCCTTGATTCGGTCCGAGTGGATTTGGGTCAAGGGGTGTTACATATACTTATTACAAAAGGACTGCCAAATATATATAGGAACGATGTAACTCTGGACTCTGCTCCTGCAGTCTCTACTCTTCTTTGTCTTTGTCTCCTTTGAAACCTCTTTTACCTACGTGTGAGAAAACTTAACACGCTAAGAAGATTGCTTAGAGGGTGTACACAAAATTGTATATCCAAATATACTATATCAAATAATTTTTATCTATTTATCGAAAATATAAATAACATATATATAAATCATAAATGGGGCTCATGTCAAATCAAATTATATACTCAACAAATACAGTATTCAAAATTAATCAACAGACAAAATCTTTATAATTTCTCAAATGCTTTCATATAACAAATCAGTTTTCATACTAGGCTCCTAACATATATAACATAATTTTTCGGACTGAATTATGGGTTGTTCGGTATCGGACACCAACGGGGCTACCCGCCGAACATTAGATCACAATTTGGCACCAACGGGGTTACCCGCTGTAAATGTCCCATATCAGATTTTCAACCCTAGGACCGGCACTTGGGGCCTGTACTATCCAAAGAGTGGTACATTCAGATCCAAAGCTTCATACCCTAGGACTGGCATTTGGGGCCTGCACTATCCATAGGGTAGTGCATCAGAGTATATCGGCACAATACTATTTAGAAAAACCCAATTGACATGTCAACCTCCTGAAGGGAGTTTTAGAAAAAATTTTGATTATCGTATAACATGCGGAATTGAGTTTCAAAATTTTTTCTTATATTGAAAACCTTTTTCAATCAGGAACGAGTTCCTGTATATACGCAGAAAAAGACTTTAGAAACTACATACATTTTTCTTGATTTTCTTTTTTTTGATTCCTCGATCTACCACCAGGTCTTCCAAGCTATAACCCGCGGTCTGACGACGTGTGTGTGGGCACGTCACGGCAAGAAATGGAGGTCACGTGAAAAGAACGCCGGCCAAATCCTACAAAGGAGGGGAGGTCAGAAAAAACCTTTTTTTTTCTCTTTTTTTCTCTATTTGGTGACCGAATTCTCTTTCTCTTTCACTTGTGTGTTAGGTTATGTTTTTTCTAGCTATATAACACTTATATAGTAGTCCTTTAGGGTTTTAGTTTGACCAAGTCAAAATAGGATTCTAAATCCTATTTATTTTTAATCTCCCTAAAGATTTGAACATGTGACCTTTTCAACCTGTGACCTTTCTAACCCTAAAACCAGCACTTGGGGCCTGTACTATCCAAAAGGTGGTACATTCAGATCAAAAGCTTCCTACCCTATGACTGATATTTGGGGCCTGCACTATCCATAGGGTAGTGCATCAGAGTATATCGGTACAATACTGTTCAGAAAAACCCAATTGACATGTCAACTTCTTGAAGGGAGTTTTAGAAAAGATTTTGATTATCGTATAATATGCGGAATTGAGTTTCAAAAATTTTTCTTATATTGAAAACCTTTTTCAATCAGGAACGAGTTCCTGTATATACGCAGAAAAAAACTTTAGAAACTATATACATTTTTCTTGATTTTCTTTTTTCTGATTCCTCGATCTACCACCAGATCTTCCGAACTATGACCCACGGTCTGACAACATGTGTGTAGGCACGTCACGGCAAGAGATGGAGGTCACGTGAAAAAAACGCCGGCCGAATCCTACAAAAGAGGGGAGAGTCAGAAAAAACCTTTTTTTCTCTTTTTTTCTTTCTTTGGTGGCCGAATTCTCTTTCTCTTTCACATATGTGTTAGGTTAGGTTTTTTCTATCTATATAACACTTATATTTTATTTTTAGTCTCCCTAAAAACTTGAACCTGTGACTTTTTGGACTATTAAAATAATGTAATTATTTTAATTCTTTTGTCCTGGTCATTATTTAATCACATGACCTCATATTTAATAAATAGAATTAATAATTAATAATTAATAATTTATATTATTTTATTAAATATTTAATTAATTAAATAATCACATTATTTAATTATTCTCTTTTATTTAAATCGCATTACTTTCGTAACACTATTAATTGAACCATCCAATTAATCTACCGTGACCCTCGTTACCAACAACTATAAGGGCTAGCAAGGGGACCTAATGGACCCACAGTTTTGAGCTCCAATAATACTTAATAATATTAATTAAAACTCTTTAATTAATAGTTCATGATTATTAACCTCGGAGTTATTCCACTAAAAACCTGAGGCTGCACTCTCAGAACTGTAGACATGTTTATACAATCTGAAGTCTCAGTGTCCATTGATATAGCTAATTGCATATAGTGTGATCCTCCACAAATAGTTCATAACTAGAGCTGGGTCATAAAGTCCGTTATACCCCTCTAGAAATATCTTTTCCTTTAAGTACCATTGATTCTCTAATGAACAATTAAATCATGTTTTCCTCACGGAAGAAGGAAAGCGCTCATAATCATTCAAGTCCCAAATCAACCTTTAAGGGAACTACTTATCTACTTCAATAAAAAAAAGAGTGGATTCCACTATTGTGTTCAAACCTTCCCAGCTACAAGCCAAACCGCAACTCCAATATACGGAGGTATTGGTCGAGATTCTCATCAACCTCACTCATGGTAAATCAAAAACCACGATCCAACCTGAAGGAGTCGATAAGACACTCAGGATTAAGATCACCTATAAATAGCCATCGTTTATCGATTATATATGAATCTCATCTACTAACGGATCTTGGTGAGATATTCATATAAACCATGGTCCAGTCCTATATGATCTCATCATATAAAGTGCCTCCATTCTCATGTCAACTACATGAGCGGTCTAGGATAAGACCGCCGTACTTTACAGAATGGACCGCAGCAGTAGATCAATCACAAACAAAGTACCCATCTTTGTTCGCTCTCTACGGACTCTTTAGATTGCACGTCTCAAAATGAATCCTATCTGTATATGACCATCATATACTCATTATGAGATTACATCTTGCAATATAGGATGTTCTTGCACAATACGAATGTATTACTGAATATAATACATTTATAAACTTGAATAATAATCTGAATAATTCTTATTATTGTCTTTAACAATTTACAATTACAAGTTTTAGGGCATAAATCCCAACACCCCCTATATCCATATCTATGTTCATATACATCAGAGCCATTTCACAAAATATTTTCTCAAATCCAATATCAAATCTTTTCATTTCTTTTAGAATCATCACATTCATATTTCAAATCATTCAAATTCAATATTGAAATTTCAATTCTGAAATACAATTTCACAAATCATTTTCTTATATTCAAATATATTTCTTAAACCAATATTCACATCAAATCAATTCAAAATCATATTCGAATATATTTTATAAATCAATATTGAATCAAAATGGCCCAAAATTATTTTCCGATACATTTCACAAACATTATATAATCAAATCACCTTCAGTAATATTTCCCATAACAACATTAGAATCAAAACATATTAAAATCAATTCATAATATTATTCACAATCAATATTTCGGATAGAAACTATATTCAAGAATACGTAATTCAAATCAATCCAAAATCAATTTCAAACTATAAATTCTATTCAATATAATTCAAATAATTCAGAATCAATAAAATTCGATAATTCCGAAAATTTCTGGAAAAATTAAAACTCATATACACCGAACCTGGACAATCCCTTCCTTCCTACTCTTCTTCTCATTCTTCTTCTTTTTCTTCTTTCTTTTCTCTCTCCTCTTCTCTCTTCTCCCCGACCTCTGGTTTCTTTGTTCTGCTTGTGAGCTTCTGCTCACTTTCTATTTCTGTTTTCTATTTTAAGTGGCACCGCTTCAATCACTCGGTGCTCTATTTTTTTTTTCATAATTTTTAGCTGTCGCGACTTGACTCGCGACTTGTAAGTTGCAGCTCAAGTCGCAAGACTCTCAAGTTGAATTTTCCTCTTTTGGTCATCGCAACTTGCCTCGCGGCTCTAAGTCGCGATGCCTACTGTCCTTGTCTTCCAAGCACCGTTTTGGATCGTTCCAATTGGTCTACTTGTATTCCCAAAAATACATATATTTAATTACATTTTTCACCCCTTCAAATCATAAATATAACATTCACATACTCAATATTAGTTACACAATACTTTTCATATTTATTCAAAACTGAGGATGTTACATGACAGCTCAAGTAAGAGCCAAAAATAGTGTATACAATGAAAAATCAAGGCATATAAGGCGTAGACACAATACTATCAAGCAGTTGCTCTCAAATGGAGTAATTTACATTCAATATATAAAGTCAAAGGAAAATATTGCATATCCTTTAACAAAAGGCCTACCAAGAGAGCAAATTAAACTTACATCGAAAGGAATGAGTTTAAAGCAAATTCAATGAGTTGAACAGGATGGAAACCTAACCTAGCAGATTGGAGATACTATGGTCTAGGTTCAATAATCAAAGTGGTTGGGCAAAACTCAAATTGTGGAACACACAATTTAACCCTTTTTTATGATGATGGTGTGTTTTATGACGTATAAGGATATGATTTGCATTTAATGACACTTATAAATTTATACAATGTCACTTATACGATAGAAAATGTGGAGCCGCATTTATAAGATTGAAATGCTAAATTCTCTAAAGCTATCATGAATACTGGGATATGTTCAGGACTAAAATGAACAACAACGTATAAACTACAGTAGTAAAAGAGATGTGTTATGTGTGAGACTTATTGTCTTAATATACTAAGATAAAGTGAACAATTCAAGATATTTATTTCTACTACGTCACTAAGTATATTCGATATGATCTCACTAAGGTAAGTTCAAGTCTACAAACACTTTTCCTAAGACATGACACTTCTGATTTCTCTCATTAGATCGCCGTTTTATAAAGTTTTTTTGTGGTATTGAATTTTTTAATTCAAATGTAGGGTATTGTTGGTGTAAATGTAGTTTGAAGTTAAAAACTTCAATCCCATATCTAAATAATATACACTCCTTTAAGTGTATATAAGTAGAAAAAAGAGCTTAGGCATTTGAATGGCTAACAAGGCTTGTAGGTCTTATCAGAGCTTCTATTATACACAATAATATATTATGATTATTAAAGATTGGTCTTGGGCCTTAGGGCTCTTAGGCACGGGCTCCCTTTGAGTTGAGCCTGGGCTTGTGAGGGCCTTGGCCCGGTTGCCATCTGTGATTTATTATTTTTATTTTTATTATTTGATTTTAAATTTAAATAAAAATTCTACAGACATACCTGGTGAATACTGAGTTGTAACTCTTCAAAAGAGTTGCACTATTTCGAAACACCTTTTTGTTCTTTATAAATATAGTATAGACAACTTGATTTTGAATTCAATTAAAATCTTTTTCTACTTTTGTTGTCTGCTTCATCTCAGAAAAATTGATAATTGAATTCTGAGGGTAGTCTCCATACGTCCTTCAAGCAATCGAAAGGAGATAAATACTGTCTTAGAACATTGCACACGCTACAAGCCTCTATCACAATTTTTTCTTTCATACGAATACAAGTCAGTATTTTATTTTATTTTTCTGTATATTGTTTCTTCTGTCAATTGGACAACTCTAGTGAATTGATTGTTGAGGTCCATGCTTTGCGCCTCTGCGGGGGAGAGAAAGCCTTCTTACAACACTACTTGACATCTTTACATTGATCAAGTATATATATGCACAAATATATTTGATATTCTTCCCACGTGGGATTAACTTATTTTGTCACAATTTTTCTAATTAATTGGGCGCACATTGTGTAACAATTTATCATTCACCTAAAAATCATTTTGATAATATAAATATACCATTTCGATCTCCACATGGAGGTGAATACAAATCCACATTGACACATCATTTTTATGATATCGGTCTTACTTGAATTTGAGATTCAAAAAACTTATTCAAAATGTCATTTTCTAACATAATATGAGGAGGTTTCAGATGGAGCGGTACTCTTTATGTTTTTTTTTTTAAGAGTACAAATTATATAATTAACAACCTCTGGAACCTACCGAGATCAAGCACTAAACACATTGTCCTGATATTTACTTCAATAATGAGAAATATCTACTTCCACAATAAAGAGAAAAAACTACCTACACATGTTAATAAATACGAACTTAAATTATCACCATTGAAGTGAGAGGGATGTACTGTTTATGTTTTTTTTTTCCTACAGAAATCTAGTTTATTGAATCTGATAATTAGGATCCTGCAAAAGAAAAACACTTGGGATTAGACTCGCATCTCATAATTTTTAATATATAAAGTAAAGTTATAAATTTTTGGTCACGTTTTATATGGAATGTAAATGTGATATTTCACGTGCGTAAAGAACAGAAGCGGCCTGTAGTTCTGGATTCGGTAACTAACTCATGTACCTAAAAAACGGCTTGTCGTTTTGTCCAAAAAATAATTTATATATTTATAATTAATTATTTTATTTAGTTTATTTATAGGATACACGCATCTAAGTTATGTGTCTCAGTCTGTCAGGGAAAAATGCTGCCAGGAAATTTGGGGTGATGACGTGTCCAATCCAGACAAATTAGCTAGAAATATGTTGTACTTGCTTTTTTTGTCGTATATGAAATCAATGTTTTTTGTTTTTTTTGTTTTTTTTTTTTGTTTTGGTTTTTGTCTTTACATATTTATTTAATTTTTCATGGTCAAAATTGAATTTGAAAGGCCTAGCTCTGACCACAAGGTTAAAAGAAAAAGCAGAGGAGGGTTCACAGTTTTCATTTGATTGATATGGGTTCTTTTTTCTTCTTCTTTTTTTGTTAGTTTGAAGGAGATAGAGATAGGGAAATAGTGTGTGTGAGAGAGAGAGAGAGAGATTGGATTTTTGATGGATATGGAGGATGATAATAACAGTAGAGAGAGATTGGAGGAGAATGATATAGAGATAGAGGTAGGAGGAGGAGGACGAGGAGGAGGAGGAGGGTACAATGAGAGGAAGAGAGGCAGTACTGGTATGTTTGAGAGGTTTGGATCAGGAGCATCAGATCATGATATGATCAAAGAGCCACTTTTGAGCAAGAACAGGACCAACACAACCTCCCAGATTGCCATTGTTGGTGCCAATGTCTGCACCATTGAGTCCCTTGATTATGAGTATGAACCACACTCACTTTGTTGATTTTGCCCTCTTAAATCTTTATTTTAATTTTTTGTTTTGTTTTTACTATATGATTTCTTATGGTGTGCATTTGGTTGATTAGGTGTTTGTTGGGTTGTTATCATATAATATGTTTTGAGATCGTTTTCTGTTTGGTTGGCTTGAAAATTTTGGTAAAGTGAGAGACAGTTCTGGGTCTGATGTTGTATTTTTGCCTTTCGATTTGTTTGTCATCATATAATCTCATTCTATGTATGTTTTTCAAGAGTTTTGTTCGCCATAAAAAGTGGGAAAATGGAGTAAAAGCGCGTTTTTCGGATCATTTATTGGATCTTGTTTTTGATCTGTTTGCCTATTGTTCTTTCACTGTCTGGACATGGTTTTTGAGCCTTTTGTTTAATATAGTCAAGAAAAATGGATAAAAATCTATGCAAATATGATTTGGGATAGTAAGTCTTATTGTGTTTGACAAGCACAAACAGTATATTAGGCACATTCAGATCTCAACTGTTGTGTGTGTGCAATATTGAGAGCATAGGTTGTCCATTGGGAGCATGAATCATTGATTGCTCTTGCTGCTGCATCTTCCTATTTTAGCCTGTCTTTGGTTGCTCCGAAATTGAAGGAAATGGAATGAAAAATTGAATATATAATGTGCTGACATGGGGAAATCGAGATTGGAGAATTTGGATGTTATATGTGGAATTGAGGGACCTTGATTCTTATGTTAAAATACGGTGTGCAATATGTGCTTGACTGTTATAGTCATTCTGCCTCACCTCTTTTCTTTGCGGTTTTTACAGGATTGTTGAGAACGAGCTTTTTAAGCAGGACTGGAGATCACGGAACCGGGTCCAGATATTCCAGTATATTTTCCTCAAGTGGACACTTGCTCTCCTTATTGGGTTAGGTACAGGACTTGTTGGTTGTTTCAATAACCTAGCTGTCGAGAATATAGCCGGTTTCAAACTTCTGCTGACCAACAATCTCATGCTTGAGAATAAGTAAGCCTAATACAACCTCATTAATAGTTTCTGAGCTCTTAAAATTTTACCAGAATCACACCTGCTTCATTAGATTGTTTGTTTGAGCTTGTTTAAGGTGCATTTTTATTCGTGACTACTTGTTGAAGCAATATAGCAATCATTTTGCTTGGCCAATGAATAACTCAGAAGTGTACATTCCGGTACTTTTTGTAGTCAGTTTTGTTAGAAAACTGTGTATCATTAGTTGGGCCCTTTCCTGACAGTTTAAGCTTTTAGGTCTATTGGTTATTGACATGGTATCAGAGCTTAGTTTTATCCATATGTCCTTGGTTCGAGTCCCCTCACATGCATTTATTTATAAATTTGTAGTTTGTTGCCATTACAGTGTTACTGTGAAAATAAAAATATATATGGGACAAGTTAAGCAAGAGAATATTGTTTCTTCAAACAATTTTCAATCTTGAGGAATTCACACGCTGTAAGGCGTTGTAATGCTTTTGGTTAACTATGAAATAATCCTTCCAGTGCAGGTATTTTAAGGCATTCGTGACATATGCAAGTTGCAACATGGTTTTGGCCATTGCTGCTTCAGCCCTTTGTGCTTACATTGCCCCCGCAGCAGCAGGCTCTGGTATACCGGAGGTTAAAGCATACCTTAATGGTGTAGATGCTTACTCTATTTTGGCTCCAAGTACACTGTTTGTAAAGGTGAGTGAAAACCTAGCAGTGTCTCTCTATCTCTCTATCTCTTCGCGTAGGAGGTCCTGTAACGTGAATGTTTACCGGTTCACAAATGCATAATCCATTTATTGTATGTTGCCTATTTCTGACACGCGCTTGTTAGAACTGACCAATCCTAATCTGGCAGATTTTTGGTTCTATTTTTGGAGTTGCTGCTGGATTTGTTGTCGGTAAGGAAGGACCTATGGTGCATACTGGTGCTTGTATAGCCTCTATGCTTGGACAGGGTGGTTCAAGAAAGTACCGCTTGACCTGGAGATGGCTAAGATACTTCAAAAATGATCGGGACCGCAGGGATTTGATTACATGTGGTGCAGCTGCTGGCGTTGCAGCTGCATTCCGAGCTCCAGTTGGCGGCGTCCTTTTCGCCCTTGAAGAAGCAGCTTCATGGTATATCCTAACTCCCTCGTTTTCTTTACATATTTTGAATGCATAGCTGCCGGATTTTCATTGTAAATTGTAGAAAGACAATATTTATATAATCTGCGGACATCCTTGAAACTATTTTCTAATTTCACTCTACTTAATGAGGTAACTTGATCATCTATAAAACCACAGACAATTTATTTTACTGTTCAGAAAGCTAATGCTGAGAGCGGTAAATTCCCGGCTTGTTTTACAGGTTCTTTTTTTGTGGGTTTGTTCTTTTGTTGTATCCTGAGACAAGTTGCTTTCACGTTTAAAATTGTTCAGGTGGCGAAGTGCTCTTCTTTGGAGGACATTTTTCACTACAGCTGTAGTGGCAGTGGTGTTGAGAAGTTTCATAGAATTCTGTCGCAGTGGAAAATGTGGACTGTTTGGGAAAGGTGGTCTGATCATGTTTGATGTCAATTCCTCACAGGCTACTTACAACACCCCAGATCTACTTGCCGTTATTTTACTTGGAGTTCTTGGAGGCATTTTTGGGAGCCTCTACAATTACCTTGTGGACAAGGTCCTCCGTACGTATAGCATCATCCACGAGTATGTCTTGAATTTTTCTTTTATATTGATGTTTATTCAGCTACTATTTACTTTGTTGCATCTTTCTTGTTGCTGATTTGGGAAATGAATTGCAGGAAAGGTCCTATATTCAAAGTCATGCTTGTTATCACCATTTCCCTTTTGACCTCTAGTTGCTCATATGGCCTACCATTTGTTTCGCAATGCATTCCTTGTCCTTCTTACCTAGAAGAAGAGCAATGCCCCACCGCAGGTCGCTCTGGAAACTATAAGAATTTCCAATGTCCACCTGGCCATTACAACGACCTTGCTTCTCTCTTTCTGAACACCAAGGATGATGCAATCCGCAACCTATTCAGCCCTGGCACGAAGGAATTTCATCTCTCTACCCTTCTAGTTTTCTTTGCTGCTATATTTTTCCTTGGCATTGTCACATATGGGATCGCAATTCCCTCTGGCCTCTTCATTCCAGTCATACTTGCCGGGGCCTCTTATGGACGCCTTGTGGGGACTATCCTTGGTTCGCTATCTAATCTTGACACAGGCCTCTTTGCCCTTCTTGGAGCTGCTTCCTTCCTGGGTGGCACCATGAGAATGACGGTTTCTCTCTGTGTTATACTTCTTGAACTTACCAATGACTTGTTGATGCTCCCGTTGGTGATGCTCGTTCTTCTTATTTCGAAAACCGTTGCTGATGGTTTCAACAAGGGTGTCTATGACCAGATTGTGAAGATGAAGGGGCTGCCTTATTTGGAAGCTCACGCGGAACCATACATGAGGCAGTTGGTTGCAAGCGACGTTGTTTCAGGTCCTTTAATTTCGTTTTCTGGGGTCGAAAAAGTTGGGAATATTTTACATTCTCTGAAATTCACGAGGCATAATGGTTTCCCTGTGATTGATGAGCCACCTTTCTCAGATGCTCCGGAGTTGTGTGGGCTTGTTTTGAGGTCTCATCTTCTCGTGCTGCTTAAAGGAAAGAAGTTTACGAAGCAGAGAGTACTGACTAGATCGGATATTATGAGGAGGTTCAAGGCGCATGATTTCGCGAAAGCAGGATCTGGCAAGGGGCTAAAACTCAAAGATTTGGACATTACCGAGGAGGAGATGGATATGTATGTTGATCTCCATCCCATTACTAATACATCCCCATACACCGTGGTGGAAACGATGTCTCTAGCTAAAGCCACTGTTCTCTTCCGGGAACTTGGCCTCAGGCACATGTGTGTGGTACCAAAAACGCCCGGGGTAATACTCTTCTTCTCTATCTCTCACACACACCCAACTCATGCGTGCATACACAGAGACATGAAATTCTACTGTGATCTAACCATATGTTTTGAATGTTCTTATTGTTTTGCAGAGGCCTCCAATTGTTGGGATCCTGACTCGGCACGACTTCATGCCGGAGCATATACTGGGACTCTACCCACATATACACCCCCACAAGTAGGGCAATTAGCAAGCAATCTATACAAGCAAGCATCTTGCCTCCTTTATATTACAGTGAAGTTATTATAATAAATATATGTTCTTTCATATTCACCCTTTTCGGTTTTTCTTGAGCGAAAAACCGCATTAATCGAAATGTAGTATGTTATGATCGATATGCCATGAATGTGGTTTTGTATGATCAACTTCATGTAGTAAGTTCTCTACAGACAGCAGATTAGTGAGAGAGATACCTTGGTATACAAATTCAAGTTTGGTCAATGTTAGTTTTTACAAAATCTTTGTAGAATATAGGCATATGAGTCAGCTTGTAATTTGTTGACATTATATATCTGAGATAAGAGTAAACTTTTTTGTTGTTAGATTTTCTGTTTGTTTTGATGATCAAAATGGAAAATGTTAGTGATTTTTTTTTTTTTTTGAAAAGCTGATACCGACCGATCAGAGATCTCTCGGAACCTACCGAGATTAATCACTAAATGTGTAATCTGAATATCTACTTCCTATATATACTGATAAATATGTATGATGGGACTTGAAACCCCACCACTAATATGGATTGGAAGATGTACACCGCTAGAGCTATGTGGGGATTCTACTTTGTTTGGTTTCTCATTTGTGTTGATATGATAATTTATTCGTAGTAAAATATATATATATATATATATATATATATATATATATATATCAATGGGTTGAGAGAGTTTTCGAATTTGATATTTTATTAAATTTCATGGGTTTTTGAAATTCTCCAAGAACATTTTAAATGAGTAAATAACACCTACATCTCCTGAGGTTTGCTCAATTACAAGCGGAGTCAATTTTTGGGTTTATTGACAAAGACCTTCCTTCCCTTTAGTTAACTTTTGGGTTTCTTGACAACTACCTCCCTGTTCAACTGTCACATTTGACTAAATTTTACTAAGGGCATGGGAAGTATTTGTCAATAAACAATAAAGTTAATTCCGCTTGTAGTTGACCAAACTGAACAGGCGCAATCTGCATATCTACTCTCTATATATACTGATAAATATATATGGTGAGATTTGAAACTCCACCACTTATATAGATTGGAAGATGTACACCACTTGAGCTATTTGGGGATTCTACTTTGTTTGGTTTCTCATTTGTGTTGATATGGTAATTTATTCATAGTAAAATATATATATATATATATCAATGGGTTAAGAGAGTTATCTGATATTTTGTTAAATTTCATGGGTTTTTGAAATTCTCCAAGAATATATTTAAATGAGTAAATAATGCCTACCTCCCCTGAGGTTTGCTCAATTACAAGCAGAATCAACTTTTAGGTTTATTAACAAAAACCTCATCTCCCGGTAGTTAACTTTTGGGTTTCTTGACAAATACTTTTGTGTTCAACTGTTACATGTGTAACTAAATTTTACTATAGGAGGTAATTATCAATAAATGATAAAGTTGACTCCACTTGTAGTTAGCCAAACTGAATAGGTGCAATCTGCATATCTACTCCCTATATATACTGATAAATACGTATGGTGGGACTTGAAACCCCACCATTAACATGGATTGAAATATGTACACCATTTGAGTTATGTGGGGATTCTACTTTGTTTGGTTTCTCATTTGTGTTGATATAATAATTTATTCATAGTAAAATACATATATATATATATATATATATATATATATATATATATCAATGGGTTGAAAGAGTTTTCGAATCTGATATTTTATTAAATTTCATGGGTTTTTGAAATTCTCCAAGAACATATTTAAATGAGTAAATAACGCCTACCTCCCCTGAGATTTGCTCAATTACAAGCAGAGTTAACTTTTGGGTTTATTGATAAAAATCTCCCCTCTCGTTAATTAACTTTTGGGTTTCTTGACAAATGCCTCTATGTTTAACTGTTACATTTGATTAAATTTTACTAAGGGCAGTGGAGGTATTTGTCAATAAACGATAAAGTTGACTATGCTTGTAATTAATAAAACTTCAGGGACGGTCGATACAATTAGCTCTATTTAAATTTATTTTTTAAATCAAACTTTCTTATATTATTTTTGGTTGTATATAGGAACTAGACTGATCAACTGGTGATGCACCAAGAAATAAAAAGATGAATAAATCAATTCAAATAAAATTAACTAATGAAAAGAAAATCATAAATACTACATCATCAAACTAATGAATAAAATTAAGGGCGAATTGCACTCAAGTACCCTGACTTATAATGTAATTGCAAGTTTAATGTCAGTTTTTCCATAATTGCACTCGAGTACCCTGTAATCCGTTGACCGCCGTTAGAGTAACGGTTGACCAAACGGATTCAGAGGCAAATTGGTCTTTTACGTTTAAATTTATTTTTAAAAAATTTAAAAAATCATCCAACCAATAAGAACATGTCACGTGAACCCGGCTCGTGATCGAACCCAGCAACTGCGTTCGCGTTCGAACCCAGTTCTTGGGTTCGATCGTGAACCCGGCTCTGATTTTTCAAATTATTTTTTTTTGTTTTTTCCTTTACAGGGGCAGTTTCGTCATTTTACCTGAATTCGTTTGGTCAACCGTTATTTTAACGGTGGTCAACGGATTACAGGGTATTCGAGTGCAATTATGGCAAAACTGGCATTAAATGTGCAATTATGATAAACATCAGAGTACTTGAGTGCAATTCACCTTAAAATTAATGCAAACTAGATTCCAAGAAAGTAAAAGAATCAAAACTAAAATTGTGTGCGCTTGGTATCGTTTTTAAAATGGTATTTTTAAAAACTATTTTTAAAACATTAATTATATTTAAAAAATACAAATTGTTTTGGTACAGTATTTTTTTTTCTTAAAAGGATAAAATCATAAAATTAATAATAAGTCTGTCGGATTTATCGGGATTAATCACAGTAAATGTATTTTTAAAAACTAAAAACGATGTAAATGTGTTTGGTATTTTTTTTTTAAATGAGTAAAAAAGTTATTTGGATAGAAAAATCGTGTTTGTTTTGAAAACCTGTTTTGAAAATGATAAAAAAATAAAATGTTGTTTTTAACTTTTTAGTTATAAATTTAGAACATTATTTTTTTATTTTTAAAAATATTTTTGAAAATATTTAAGCAAAAAACTTTATACTTATTTTTTATTTTTGAAAACGAAAAACAGATTTTAAAAATGGATCCAAACACCACCTGTAACAACCCCTGACCCGACCCGTCTAGACCGACTAAGGGAGCGCTACCGAGTTCTCAAACACTTTTCTTGACTCACTTTATAATTTGAAAACCATTGAAAATCAAAATAAATTATATTTTTAAAATACTTTTCTAGTGAGCCCATCCAAAATTATTTTGGAAAATTTTGCCAGAGTTTCCTCTATTTTTCTGACTTCCCAAAAATCCTGTTTTCAAATAAAAACTCAAACAGTATAATAATCAACACTTCAAATTTCTTTCTCAATCAAATGCGCACCCTACCGTTTAGTGCGACTTTCCAAACATTTTCATATAAAACAATTCATAATTTAATATTTACAAACCTCTGAAAACGAAAATATAAACCATAAAACAATTATTTACAAAACATAAATATATCACATTTATAAACTTCTGTATATGCATGAGTAGCTGACTATAATATATAAAGATATATGACTACCCAAAGTTTGGTGACTCTGATCCTCAGTCTGCAGCTACGACCTCTTCAGTCTTTTTCCCCCTCTGTATCCCTGTTACCTACTCGTGATAAAAATCAACGCGATAAACATATAGTTTAGTGGGTGTACACTACACTCATTTATCAAAATCATAAAATAAATTTTATAATAAAATGTAAACGTGATATAATATAAAAACTAACTCACTATTTAACTCAATTCATAAATTTAAACTACACAATATCAATTTTCTAAATTCATTTATAAGCAATTTATCAAATTTCATTTCAATCCTGGCCCTTTGGTATACTCAACATATTATCAGGACTGAAATATGGATCTAATCTCTGTAATATCGGTGTGACGTCCGGGGTTGCCCCGCTACAACAGTCACTAGTATTGGTATGATTGTCTGAGGTTGCCCCGCTACAATAATCACTGGTATCGGTGTGACGTCCGGGATTGCCCCGCAACAACAGTCACTAGTAATAACGTTGCAGTACTGCTAAAAGAACCCAACTGGTATACCAACCTCCTATATCCGTGTATATGTCCAAGTATCCTAGGACCGTTTCACAATACCATATATTTAATTTTCATTTCTATTAATATTCATATATTCAACAACAATTATTTTCACAAAACAATATTCGTAAACAATATTCAAAAACATATAATATCACAAATCCATATTAATTTTCAAAATCAATAACAAGTGTTTCAATTCATTTCAAATCATTTAATCAAAATATAAAAATTCAAATCAAATAATATAATGAAATTCGCAAAGTTTTCAGAAATAGGTGTACACCAACCTGGATACCGTCTTTCTGACTGTTTCTTTTCTAGATTCCCTTTTTCTTTTCCCTTTTCTCTTTTTTCCTCCTTTCTTCTTCCTTTCTTCTTCTTTCTCTTTTTCTTTCTTTTTTCTCCTCTCTCGTTCTCTCTCTTTCTCTTTCTGTTTTCTGGATTGCTTCTTCTTGAAGCTTCCACCGCCAACTTATTTTTTTTATAAAAATTCGGCCATCGCGACCTATGGTCGCGCCACCTGGTCGCGTTGCTCACTGGAGTAAT
Organism: Xanthoceras sorbifolium; assembly: GCA_003430845.1. Classification (NCBI taxonomy): domain Eukaryota; kingdom Viridiplantae; phylum Streptophyta; class Magnoliopsida; order Sapindales; family Sapindaceae; genus Xanthoceras; species Xanthoceras sorbifolium. The sequence goes on from CM010615.1 coordinate 5,276,013, forward strand.
TTCACCATTTTCATCGCGATTAACCATCGCGGTGTCTGGTCGCGACGTTGGTCGCGTTGCTCACTGCCAAAAATCACCATTTTCACCGCGAGCTGCTCATCGCGATCTCTGGTCGCGATGACTAGTCGTGGTGCTCACTGCTTAAAATCATCATTTTTCACCGCGATCCCTGGTCGCGATACTCACTGCCAACTTTTTCCTTCTCTTTCATGCAGTCTTTTTGGACCGCTCCATCTGGTCCACCTGGAAACCTTAAAAATATATGTACATTTAATTACATTTTCCATCCCTCAAATCATAAATATCATATTTATATACTCAAATTTAATTCAACCATACTTTTCATATTTATTTGAAATTAGGGATGTTACACCACCAAAAAATTGTTTCTATTTAATACTTAATTTTTATGATTCAACATAAAACAACATTATACTATTATATAATTAGCATTAAATAAAATGTTAAAAAATAACATTAATGATGATGTTTAGATTAAAATGAAAAAAAAAATTGAATATTACTAGAAAAGGGAAACATAGAGATAGTTTAAATATTTATTGGTGTATGAGTTTCGCATGACTTAATTTGTAAAAACGTATAAACTTTAGAATTCATTAAATGACAATCAAATGTGCGTTAGCGATTGCTTTAGTTTGAGAATAATCACATGTTTAATAAATTAGGACAAAAAAAGTGTTTAGAAATAAACAGATTTTAAAAAATTTACCAAACAGTTTTTTTGTCAATGGTCAAACTAAACAATCTTAAACGTATTCTAAATTAGCTTTCCCTCAAAGTTTTTGATTAGTATACACGTTCCACGACTTATACAACAATCCACATTTTAAACTGATGATTGATAGATAGTTCTACCATGAGAATTTCTATTTAGACCGGCATTATCTCAATTAATTAGTTTTTGAACCGTTTTATTTTTTTAAAAAAACTATCGATAAACAAGATGAAATTAGTTCATTGGTACATTGATCATCTACGTAAATAAGATTATGGGTTCAAGGGGTTCGAATTATATCTCATACTTCAAATTCCAAATTCTAATAATTCAAAAATAAATAGAACGAATACCACCAATCCTTACACTAGATGATGTTTTATTTATAATTTTTGTTAAATTAAAAACATATATAATAATATATCAAATGTTCATTGTTTTAGTGGTTGGAGGAGCCTCAAACTCTTTTATCACACCAACGTTCAAAGTCTAAGTAGTTTATATATTATTTTTACCATTTTACCTATAAAAACGCAATTGTGTGAGTATATCTCTTCTGTTGTTCGGTCTAGACGGTGGGTATACCTCACCCGTTGTTGGGTCTAGACAATAGATATCCGGACCGTACTCGTATGGTTTAATCTCATTGGGTCTAAACAGTAGATGTCCAGACTGTGCTCGTACGGTTTAATCTTAGTAGGTTCCAATAGTTTTCTAACATGAAAGTTGTCAAATTTAATATATATGGCGAATTGCACTCAACTACCCTGACTTATAACGTAATTGCACGTTTAATGCCAGATTTACCATAATTGCACTCAAGTACCCTGTAATCCGTTGACCGCCGTTAAAGTAATGGTTGACCAAACGGATTCAGGGGCAAATTGGTCTTTTACGTTTAAATTTATTTTTAAAAAATTTAAAAAATTATCCAACCAATAAGAACATGCCACGTCATATTAAAAATATTTTTAAAAAAAATTAAAAAAACTCCACATCAAAAAAAAAATTAAAAAAAAATTCTAATCTGGGTTCGCGAACCCAGCAACCTGGGTTAGATCACGAACCCAGCATCTGGGTTCGCGTTCGAACCCAGTTCTTGGGTTAGATCGCGAACCCAGTAGGGTTCGCAGCACCGGGTTCGATCGCGAACCCAGATCTGACTTTTCAATTTTTTTTTTTCCTTTGCAGAGGCAGTCTCGTCATTTTACCTGAATCTATTTAGTCAACCGTTACTTTAACGGTGGTCGACGAATTATAGGTATTCGAGTGCAATTATGGCAAAACTAGTATTAAATGTGCAATTATGATAAACGTTAGGATACTTGAATGCAATTCACCCTAATATATATATATATATATAAAATATCATTTTTTTTAAAGAAACTCAATTAAAAAAAATGAAAACATCAAAACGGACAAAGCTGAAGAAAAAAACGGCACAATTCCAGGATTCACTCCCCTAAAAAACACACCATCATTTTATTTGATTTTGTTTTTTATTTTTTATTTTGGATTTAAACTGTCTCTCATTTTCACCACCACAACCAAAAAAACCTCTCACTTTCATTTTATTTTATTTAAAAAAAAACTTTGTTTGAAAAAAATATATATATTAAAAAAGAATCAAAACAGAAAACCAAAACTCCAAACACCATTTTTTTTGTTTTCGAATTTTGAAATTTGTTTTTTTCAGATCTCAATTTTCGGTTTTGATTTTGGATCTCTATCTCTCTCTCTCTGTGTCTGTCTGTGTGGAAGGCGGTTATGGAGGCGATCGAGGAACTGGTCGAGTTGTCGGACTCGATTCGTCAAGCGTCAGCCGTGCTCGCCGACGAAGACGTCGACGACGAAAACAAGTCATCGTCGTCGAAACGCCCTTCGACTTTCCTCAATGTTATCGCTCTCGGCAATGTCGTAAGTTTCTCTCTGTCTCTCTCGCTCTTCTATGTAATTTGGATCCTTTGCATTTTGAATTTTGTTGATAATGTGGAAATATGAGAGCGAGATTTTGAAAATTTTCACGTGCGATTTCTGATGTAATTAATAGTTTCGTCTCTATCCTAATTCGTAAATTAGACAATGTTTAGATTCTCAAGGAAACGAAAAATTTGTATGTACGAGAGAGGTATGTTGATTGAGTCTGTGTTGCCGGAGACATCCGATGAAAAGGGAACTAATGGCGATACTGAATATAAATGCTTGCTTCTATTAATATTGCAATGTGAACTGTGACCAAGGAGACCAATCGAAAATGGTTCGAAAATAGTGAGTTTAATTGAATCTTATTTGATTACATTTCGATTGAGTTCTTGCATGATTTGTTTTGCTTCGAGAGTGTTAGAGTCTAAGGGAGATGAATCCGGACAATGGGATAGGAATATGGATGGTGGACGTACTATAAAGTTAAATCAATTCAAACTACTGAATTGAATTGTTTTAAAATTAGTTTAGTTAAATCATATTTAGCTAAATTTTCATTTGAGTTCTCGCATGATTTGTTTTGCGTTAAGAGTCGTAAGGAGGTGGATTACAGTGGAAGCACTGTAAATTTTAAATCAATTCAATTTAGTATTTGTGCTGTTTGATTGTCCATATTTTTTCGATCATGGATGCTTTGAGGAAATGATTTTGGTTGCTTCTTGTCTTTAATCTACTTAGCGGTAGGTGGGGTTAATATGTTTGTGAATGATAGAGAAAGTAACTTTTCTTGTAATTTGATGACTGTAATTTGCTACTCTTGATTTTTACATTTTATCTTATTTAATTCTTCTATTTTCTTATGTGGAAGATTTTTGAATGGTTATTATGTTGTTTGTAGTTAAATAATTTATCTTTTTGTGGATTCACTGATCAGGGTTCTGGTAAATCAGCCATTTTGAATAGTCTGATTGGACATCCTGTTTTGGTAAGTTGTACTAATGTTGAGTATATGCATTCTGTTGAAAGTTTCCATCTTTGTTGATGTACTTGTTTTTTCTTTGTGTTATTGTTTTGATAATTCTGTGGACAGCCAACTGGTGGAAATGGTGCTACTCGGGCTCCCATAAGTATTGATTTAAGCCGGGATAGTTCTCTAAGTGGCCAGTCAATCACCTTGCTAATTGACAACAAAAAGCAAGAAGTTTCAGCAAGTAAGCTTCTATTAGATAGGAATTGTGTGTCGCGCAAGTATCTTTGTTACTGCACCTGAGCTTACGATTTATTTGCTGTGTTGCTGGTGCTTAGTACACAGTTGATGCAGTCAATATCACTGTTTGCTTATATTTTCTGTTACATAGACTTTGTGGATATGCCTGGCTCTGAATGTCCTTGGTCTTTTTGGCATCATAGGTGCTCTTCGGCATTCTCTTCAAAACAGGCTAAGTCAGGGTATGAGTCGGGATGAAATAAACCTGAAACTTCTTACCAGTACAGGTTATTCTTGATCTTGTTGCACTATTTCTTTTTGATGTCAAGTGAATTTTGTGAAACTTGTTATTTAATGCATAGTATCACCACGTCTCACTTTTCCTCTTTTACATGTTTTATATGTGCTCTTTGCATTTTTTTAAAAAGAGATCCTTTTTGCTGTCTCCAGCTCCACCATTAAAAATGATTGATTTACCTGGATCCGATCAAAGAATTATGGATGACACATTGGTGAGTGTTTGAATGCTATATGCCTTTTAGTTCAAAATGTGAAGGCAGGGTATTTAATTGGCATTAGTCAGTAATGGTCTCCGTGTAAAAATAAATCTTCAGATTGATTTCCAGTTTCAAGATGCTTTTGCTGGAATTTCATTAGATAGTTGTTTTGTTTTATTGTTTTCTTCAGATTAGCAAGTATGTTCAGCACAGTGATGCTATTTTGCTAGTTGTTGTACCTGCTACTCAGGCACCAGAAATTTCATCATATCGAGCTCTCAGAATTGCAAAGGAATATGATGCGGAAGGTGGGTTTATTGTTAACTTGCAATTTCTACTATTTTTTGGTATAAAATGAATTATAAATTCAGTGTCTTCTGGAATTTCTCTTTCCTGTGTAAATTCTTTCAAATGTTATATTTTCTCCTAATGTTAATTGACCTTAGGTACTAGAACTGTTGGTGTTATTAGTAAAATGGATCAAGCAGAGGGAGACGCCAAAGCACTTGCAGCTGTTCAAGCTCTCCTGTTGAATCAAGGCCCTCCAAAAACATCTGATATTCCATGGGTTGCTGTTATTGGGCAATCCGTTTCTATAAGTTCTGCACCATCTGGAAATGCTGCGGCAGAGAGTTCTTTAGAAACTGCATGGCGGGCCGAGATTGAGACGCTTAAAAAGTCACTTACTGGAGCTCCGCAAGAGAAGCTTGGTAGAATTGCTTTGGTGGACACCCTGGCTGGCCAGATTCGGAATCGAATGAGACTCAGGCTTCCGAATATCCTTTCTGGGTATTTACTTATATTATCCAGTTTGATTTTTCGTTTCCTATAATTTTTTGATACAATTTGTTAGTTGTTCTACTTTATGTTTCCTCTTGGCACTATTACACAGTTTTGGTGATCAAGTACAAATAAGGTTTCTGACATCCGATGAAGAGTTGATGTTATCGGGGCAAAATGTTTTAAGATTGAAAATATCAATCTATTAGTGTTTTTTTGAATGGACAAAATGTTCGTGTCTTTAAGTTGAAGATTCTTTAGCGATGAGGTTTACATATTTTGATGAATTTCCTATTATATATATATATATATATATCTTGAGATTGATTCAATCTATAGGAGTTCGATCTAAGCTTATCAGTGGGTGTATATAGATGAGAGCTTTTATGCATATCTTACTTTTAATATGATTTCCCATACCTTAAATGCAGGCTTCAGGGGAAGTCCCAAATGGTTCAGGATGAGTTAGTAAAGCTTGGTGAACAAATGGTTGGTAGTAGTGAAGGAACAAAGGCTCTAGCTTTGCAGCTGTGCCGTGAATTTGAGGACAAATTTCTCCAACATATAATGGGCGGTGAAGTGAGTTGTTTCTTTTAAAAGTTGATTGTGCATAATTGTTATTTGATACTGCAAGATACGAATTGAATGAAAAACTAGGAATGTTATATTTTTCAATTCTCTCTTCATCTGAAAAAAGGATCTAATTTTTATCTATTAGATAGGAAATGACCTTTGGAATGTTATTATTTAACTAGTTATGCCTTGCGTCATTGATCCATATAACCTACTCTGCCTCATCAATTGGTAATTAGGACATTAATAAGAAGTAAGCAATTAATTAAACCTGCATAACATTTCTGACAGGATAATGTTCAAATAAAGTCTCTCATCCTAATAATTTCTGTTTGCAGTGAGGCCGTATTGTCAATGTTCTTGCTTTCTAAAATCCTTATTTTAATTCTTTCTACTGGGTAATGAAGCATAAATTTTCAATTTTTTAACGTTTCCTTTGTAAGTAGAACTTTGAAGATTCCAAAGGAGAGGATATTAGCTCCCGGGACAAAGTTATCTTTGGACATCATCATGGGCTTCAGGCGGTGTCTGAGTTCTTTGATATTCTTTTTGTTCTTAATAATTAGGAAGCTTTTGTTTTGTAAATGAGATAGCTTCTTTTGCCTCTTTGTTAGAAGATAATTTTTCTGCTTTTGGAAAGGGAAAGATAGCTACAGTCCTTTGGAATTGTACAGTATTGGCAAATATTTGGATAGATAAGAAGCGGCCAGTCATTTTATAGAAAAGCGTTCAATAGCTAGCCCTTTTTTGGATCTCTATTTTAAATGAATCCGAAGAGACTTCTTTTTTCTTTATTAATTTAAAGCGGGAAGGATCTGTGGCTTAATTTTTGTTTCTCTTTTCTTTTTAGAGCTTTTGCTTCAAATTATATTGCTATGTAGAGAGATAGGCTCAATTGATAGGAAATTTTTGGCTCAGGTAACCTTGTGTAGGTTCCTTTTTGTTCTAGGTTTTTTCTGGTTTGTGGACTCGTTCACCTTTAATCTCTTTTTCAGTCCCACTCTCCTACACCTTCATCTGGTCCTGTGTAGGTTACGGTTGAATTCGAAATGATTTTCTGTCACTCACTTGCAGACATGACTTTACAGTTTGACTTGTGATTTCAGCACCTGACTGAGATTGGTGTCCATTACTATTACATCTTGTAATGATTCTGCTCTATGACAAATATTTTCTTCTTTGACAATTTTATCTTTGTCTGCAGGGTAGTGGTTGGAAAGTTGTTGCAAGTTTTGAGGGTAATTTTCCTAACAGGATCAAGCAGCTCCCCTTAGACAAACATTTTGACATAAACAATGTGAAAAGGGTAGGTTTTTACTTTCAAACTTCATCTAATTTGCCTGTATTGTCCTGAAGTGCTCTGCTTGACTATATTTAATTGTATTAGATTGTCCTGGAAGCAGATGGTTATCAACCTTATCTTATATCACCCGAGAAAGGTTTAAGATCCTTAATAAAAGGTGTCCTCGAGCTGGCGAAGGAACCATCACGCCTTTGTGTTGATGAGGTACACGTTTCACTGGCTTTTACTTCTTAACCCTGGAATATGTGTTTGTTCATGGGTTGAAGGGTTGAGGTGTATGGTAAAAAAGAATTGTAATCTATGGATGTTTTCTTGTCATATTTTTCTTGCCCTATTTAAGCCTTTATTCTTCTTTTTTTTTTCTTTTTTTATTGTTTAACAAATCAGGTGCATCGAGTATTAGTAGATATAGTTTCTGCAGCTGCAAATGCAACTCCTGGTCTTGGAAGATATCCTCCGTTTAAGAGAACAGTAATAATGGCTTCTCCTTTATATATTCCTTGTACATCTTGTTAGTTTCATGTTTGATAACGCATCTCAGATTTGTTAATTTTTGAACTAGGTTGTGGAAATTGCAACTGCTGCACTTGATGGATTTAAGAATGAAGCAAAAAAAATGGTAGTTGCACTGGTTGATATGGAGCGTGCGTTTGTTCCACCTCAACACTTCATCCGTTTGGTGCAAAGGCGGTATGTTTTCAAAAAGTGTTACATTTATCTTGGATTCTTATTGTTGAATTATATTATCTGAGAAATAAATAAAATGCCTTCAAATGATGATGGCCCCTTGTCTATTCCTTTACTCATGCTTTCTTGGACAGCTTTACTCCATTTGATTTGGTCATTTTGCTTTCGTATTCTCTTTATTTGTTGATGAGGACTTACGTATTGATTTTCCTATGCTTATATAAAATATGTATAAATGATTCTAGGTTCAATTATGCAAGCAATCTGTTCAGTTGCTTTTAAATATTTGATTTGACGTGAAGGATCTAACGAAGAGGGGGGAAATTGAAAAGAGCTAGTGTGCTGGCAATTATTGAAGACTAATTATATAATTCACCTTATCCCAATTGATGTTTACTAACGGTTGCAAGGGAACAAGATGCCTCCCTTCCTCGTGAAACCAAAAGACAGAAAAAGTTGTCATAATATTGATTATTAGATTGTTCCTGTAATATTCAAGCATTAGCTTTGCTTTTTACTTCTTTTTGGACTGACGTAAATGGTAAGAAGGATACGTTTTCCCAAAAACAGCAAATATGACTTTTTATTATTCAAATTGTAAATTTTTTTAGAATTGTATTCTTATTATGCCTTGAAGATACTCCTGCTGTATGCTTCCTTGGTATTTTTATCTCACTCGTTTCATTACGAATTGTATATTTATTATAAATCAGACATACCTTAAATTTTTCGCCTGAATTGTGTGAACTTGATTGTCATCTGTTCTTAAGTTCTCCAAATAAATAACTTTCCTATTTGATATTTAGGGCATATTCGGCATGCCTAGATAAATCCTTGCAAGATTGTATTATGCTGGTTAGAATTGAGCTAACTTTAGTACCATGATGTGTTTAGTATTACATCGTACAAAGAGTTCGGATAGCCTAAGGGTCTGTTTGGCAGGGCTTTTGAAAATCTGTTTTTGGTTTTTTGGGCCCAAAAACTCTTTTGGGAGTGTTTGGATATTTCCATAGAAGAGCTTTTAAGCTTTAAAAGCTCTTCTAGGCAAAGCCAAAATATATGGCTTTTGCAAGAGGAACTTCCAAGAAGCCAAAAGTCCAAAGTAAAAGCCCTGCCAAACAGGGCCTAATTATATAATACCGTTGAAATATAGTTTATAAAAAGTATTTAAACAGAAGAAATATTTTTACTTCTAGTTTTTATCTTTTCTTATTTTATTTAAATATAATTATTTTTTATCGTATGGATCTAAACCCAACCCTATGGGATTATATGGTCTGGTATGGACCAGATAAGTCATCCACTTTGGATTATTTAATATTTAGTACGCAGTATAACGCTTTCCAAACACTAGATTGTATTGTGTGGTGAGTTTATTCAGTGTGCCAAACACACCCTTTAGTTTGTTTGGTTTGCTGCTGTCTATCTAATACGTAACCCATTTCATTTTTCACCAGAATGGATAGACAGCGTCGTGAGGAAGAGCTAAAGCACCGATCCTCTAAGAAGGCATCTGAAGCAGAACAATCCTTGCTAAACAGGGTCTGTGCTTATTTACGTTCACTAAGCAATGATGGATACTACTTTTATATTATATTTTGTTTGAAGTTATTTGATGGCTTTACCACTGTCTCCTTTGCTTCCTTTTTAGGCAACTAGTCCCCAACCAAGTGGACAAGAATCTGGAGGAAGCTTGAAATCAATGAAAGACAAATTCAGTCAAGAAGATAAGGATGCAAAAGATGGACCAGTCTTAAAGACTGCAGGGGTTAGTGGTGAGATAACAGCAGGTACATAAACAGTTCAGACATTGGTGCTGAAGAATGGTAAAAGGATTTGTCCTTTTGTGTTTCATAACTATGGTGGTTTGGCATGCTATTGTTATATCGTAAAAGTATATAGTGACAAGTACTTCTCTTTTTTTATCTTTTTTAATTTCATTGTGGGTGGGTGGAGGAATTCTAACCTATGGGGTTAGCCTGTCTTTCTTTGACCTTCATATATCTTGGAATGTGTTATAAATCTATAGTTAACTACTCAACTTTATTGTTTTTGTTGTTTATTTTGTATATTATTCGAGAGTATTAATTGCATCTTTTATAGTGTAAACATATGGTAGATGTTCTAAGTTATTTCAACTTCAACATAAAAAAAAAGTTAGAACACCTGTCGGCATGATATATAGTCAAGAAGATAATCTTTGCACAAGGGTGGATGTCAAAAGATAAGTTAACTGTGTCAATTGATAGTTTGAAACATGAACCATCAATGTGGTGGACAGTACTCGAACAATAAGAAATAGCTAGACTCTCTCTCTCTCTCTCTCTCTCCACAGCCCGACCCCTTCCTGAACTGATAAGTTACCTGTTATATCTTCTTGTTGCTTTTTGCCATGGTCGAAAGCTTGCTCTGAGTTTGATGTAGATTCAAATTATGCTGTGCTTTGATGTGTTATATTGAATGCAATAAATGCTAAGAGGGCCCTGTACCCGCTCCTCGAAGTTGAATCAGCTGGAGGGCATATTGAAGTCTATTTAAAAAAAATTACTTCGCCTACATATTTTACTTTTATTTTTCCTGTTCAAAATCTTTGGTCTGCTTATGAAGTCGCCTCTAATCGGTGGAATTTTATTTTTATTGCACGAGTTAGGTAGCCTTTCTGTAACATATTGTCCCTCTTTAGTTTCTACCTGTATTGCTATTCTTCACCCTTCTTTGAAAGTCGCATTCCTTTTTCCTTTCCCTTCTAAGTAAAATGTTTGATGCAAAATTCCTAAGCCCTCGTGCTGTCGTGCAAGAACTGTTATCTTTATAGCGTTCATATATTTGACTATATGTCTGGACTAGGTTTTTCTTTTTGTCATCCACTTTATTTTGTATCTGCAGGATTTTTGTTGAAGAAAAGTGCAAAAAATAATGGATGGAGTAAGAGATGGTTTGTTTTAAATGAGAAAAGTGGCAAGGTTAGCTACTTCATTGGATGTTAGTGAGAATTAATGTTGCTTAAATCTATTCAGTTTTTTTCTGTGTGACATGATTCGGTGCCATGCTTGATGTTTTGAGGACCTTTTTTTAGTGTGGTCTATTTGATTTTTATACTTTTTTAATATTGCTTTTGTTATCACATCTATGTTTGTGCTCCATCTCTCTCAAAATTCTGCTCGATTATGAATGGCTCTGTTTCAAGAAAATGATTAAGCACATTCACATTCTTTTCTCATAATTCTATTGGTAATATCCATTGTCAAAATAGGTATAGTAGAAATTTATTTGTAACTACTCATTGACTTGTTAACAAGTACAAATTTGTGGGACAAATAATGTTAAAAAAGGAAGTTTTGAGTATAACTTGGGCTGTGTATGGATTATCTATGCATATTCTTTATATAGGTTTTATCGTCTGTGCTTAAAAACATAGAAAAGAAATGGATAATATGAACATTTTTATTAAATGTGTAAATTGAACTTTTGTTGTTTTGATCATTTGCTATTGCTTTTACCTTCATAGTAAGAAAAGTAACTTTGTTGTTTCTCACCAGAAAAAGAAAAAATTTCAACTCTTTCAATTTGGATTTTAATATTAATTTTGTATTGCAGCTTGGTTATACCAAAAAACAAGAAGAAAGACATTTCCGTGGTGTTATCACTTTGGAGGTATGAGGTGCCTGTTATGCATAATATATATGAATATGTTTTGGGGACGGTAATGGCCTTTTGACATATTCATCATTCATAGTATCAAAGTATCATTTAATGATGTAATTCTTGCATTCTGTATTGACTTAATTTGTTTGAGTATAATTCTTTCTCATTGACTTCATACGTTTGGAATTTGCAATTATTTTTTGCGTATTTGTTATAGCTAACCCTTGTGAAGAAGTATATCCATACATGTACCACTTTTAAGATTGGCATATAGCTTCTTTTGTGGAGGTTGTGTATGTAGAATAAAATGTAGGACCCTGTTCCAATTTGTTTCACTATAGTAATGTGATGAGAGCATCACTAGAGGACCAGAAAGATGGAAGAAAAAGTGACCAGTGTGCACTGCGAGTTTGGGCGCGAATTACATAACTCACGCTGCTGAAGGAAGAAACAACCAGTGGCACATGCTAGTCGCGGCGCGAGTTGTGCAACTAGCGCCCCAACTAGCGTGCGCATATGAAATCTGTTCTTTAATTTATTTCCTATTATAATTGTATTAGATTTTTAGTTTTATTTATTTCCTATTATTAGGATTGTGTTAGGTTATTGTATTAGGTATAAATAGATGATTAAACATTAGGTTTGAATTTTTTATTATTCAATTGGGAATAAAATATTATCTTCTATCTACTAGCAATTACCAGAGACTTTTATTTCGGCTTTTCTTGAGATCAAATACTTAGGAATTGCTTGGGCTAGGATTGGATTCTCACCGGGACTAATTCTAGAGGTTGGTTAGTCGAATCCTCGATTAATCAAATCAAACTCACTAATCATAGAATTCTGTCTCTAAGGTTAGGGTTTAACTTGGGATTTTGACCTAGGTCCTCAATAATTTAGTGTTTTCATTGAGAGGATTTTTGTGATGGCGACTAGTGACAACAATCACACCCCGACAATTGTTTCGACTCACAAGGTACTTATTGAAACCTTCGAAGCCGGAGAACAAGCCCTTGTGACCAGAATGGAAGTTTTGGAGGTTGGGTAAACGAGAATCTACGAAACGTTGGAACGTCTGATGGAAAAGACTGAGTAGCTGCCGAATAATGATAATTGGCTATCGGACGTAGGGGGACTGCCGGTCGAAGGTGAAGTCATTCAAGAGGCAATGCGAACTCATGGGGTAAGGCGGTCACCTGTTGAGCCAGGGTACGAGATAAATAAGGAACAGATTAAGGTTCAAGGTCAATACAAACACAGTGGTAGAATTGAAAGAGGAGGATTAGCGGCCGAGCGGTGGTTTGAAAGGGAACCTGTCCAAGCAACGGATCGATGGAGACATAGGCGTATAGTGAATAGAGTTGCAATGGGTATGGATCTAGTAGCGGTGATGATTTTCAAAGGGTGGACCAGAGGATTCGCGGAAGAGAGCCTAACTTCGAGTGACCTAGGGATCGACGATTCAACGAAGCAACCTATGAATTCTGCCGGGGAGGAAATCAGGGCCTGAGGAAACCAAAGGTGGATTTTTCACACTTCAGTGGGGGTGATCCGTACGAATGGTAGGATAAAGTTGGCTAATATTTTTAAATCTACGAGATTACGAGAGATGACCGAGTCTCAATAGCAAGCATGTACCTGGACGGTAAGGCAAATAGTTGGTGGAGATGGATTAAGGAGCAAAACGAGCATGATCATAGGTGGTTGGGTTGGAGTGCGTTCGAACGTGAATTTTTGGCTCAATGGGGACAATCACCTGTGATAGATCTTCATGAGCAACTTGCGAAGCTTCGGCAGAAGGGTAGAGTCCAGAGTTATATTGAGGAGTTTCGGCGTCTATAGACTATGGGAAAGGGCTGAACTGAACCTACTTTACTCGGGTCATTTACTGAGGGGCTGAAGCCATGGTTGGCTAAAGAGGTGAAGCTGAAACAGTCGCGGAGTTTGCGTAAGGCAATGCAGATGGCAGGGATATTAAAAGGTAGTTACAATGAGAGGAAACCATTTGAGGAAAACACGGGGAGCAAATACTCAAAACCTTTGCAAACCGAGACTTCCTGAAAGGATAAAATCAAAGTGGGGAGCGATTCGAAGGATAAGACAAAAGAAGTCAAAAGGCTATCTCGAGAGGAGGTACAAGAACATATCAAGAAAGGTCTGTGCTTCAAGTGTGGAGAAAAGTGGGCTAAAGGTCAACAATGTAGGAGTGGTAAGCTGTTGATGATTGAGGGCTCCGGTGAGTCAGCATCTGAAGATGAAGACAAAGATGAGACTTATGATGACAAGGTGATGAGGTTTTCAGATGTTTCCCTTGAGGGCAAGGGCATTCTTGAAGGAAGGGGGAATGATGAGAGTATCACTAGAAGACCAGAAAGATGGAAGAAAAAGTGACTAGTGTGCACCACAAGTTAGGGTGCAGGTTACACAACTCGCACGACTGAAGGAAGAAGCAACCAGTGGCACATGCTAGTTGCGGCGCGAGTTGCGCAACTAGCGCCACAACTAGCTCGCACATATTAAATCCGTTTTTTAATTTATTTCCTATTAGAATTGCATTAGATTTTTAGTTTTATTTATTTCCTATTAGGATTGTGTTAGGTTATTGTATTAGGTATAAATAGATGACTAAACATTAGGTTTGGATTTTTGATTATTCAATTGGCAATAAAATATTATCTTCTGTCTACTGTCAATTACCAGAGACTTTGATTTCGGATTTTTTTGAGATCAAACACTTAGGAATCGTTTGGGCTAGGTTTCACCGGGACTAATTCTACTAGTTTGGTTAGTTGAATCCTTGATCAATCTAATCAAACTCACTACTCATAGAATTCTATCTCTAGGATTAGAGTTTTAATTGGGGATTTAGGGTTTAATTTGGGGATTTTGACTTAAGTCCTCAACATAATGTCTGACTAATTCATAAATCAATTCAATGTGAAGAAAGTTCAATCTATGAGAGGAGAAGAAAAATCGATTTATTATTTTGTTAATGTTCAATCATGACTAGTAGTCAAATATATATAAAGTACCTGAAAAAACTCTTGAGTCATCATTGATGTAGGGTAAAATAAAGTGTTTTACTCTTATTGAGGAAGAAGACCAAGTTATGCCACCTTCTGGAAAAGGTCAATGAGGAAGGGAAGCTTAGCTATCAAAAAGTACTTCTAAGAGCGAGCATACTCTCAGTCTTCTGTGTGTGTAAACTTGAACAAGGACCATTCCTACAAGTCATGTGTTAATGGATCTATGATTTAGCGGTAATGGTCCCTGTTCAAGTTTCGCAAAAAGTAGAGGTGATGTTATTACTTATTATATGTTTTACAGTTTATTTAGTGTTGTAATGGGTCGTTTATGGTTTATGTTAGTGGAACCTTGTTTGTGGGTGTATGTCTGTATAAGTGTACCCAATTAGCCAAATTGTTGCCTTGTGCTTTTATTATTATCTTGTACTGTTTTACTTTTCATATCCTAATAGGTGTAGAGGATTCTCTACAACTTATGTCATAAATTTCAACCATTATAACCTATGATTGAGGTTTGCATTTGACATCTTAAGATTAATATATATTGAGAACAATATATGGGATCAGCTGTTGCTTTTCTTTTTATACAAATTGTGGCGTAAGTTTTAAACCATTAGATTATTGTGCTTTTAATAGTTATTATGATTGACATGTTAATTTTAATATATATTGAGAATAATGTATGTAAGACGTGAACATCTCAATCATTCAAAAGATGTTAAAGAAATGCAGTAACCCAACATTTTATAACCCGTCATAAATGATTTAATAGAGGTACACTGTTTATGTGTCTCTTCATGTTTATTTCGCAGCCTTATTTATTCTTTTCTTCAGACTTTGTATCTTTTCAATTTGACTTGTAAGGCTGCTTACATGCCATCTATCCAAAGATAACTAGTCTGAAGAAGGAAAAAATATGAAGCTGAGAAAGAAACACAAAGAGACACAAAGTTTGAAGCAGCATGACGAGGCGAATCTTATGCATCTTGAAGATAATTGAAACCTTGATAGGAAAGAGTTATTATTATGATCACTCTAACCTTCTAAATGAAGAATTAGAGATATATATAACTCTAGTTACATTGTTTAATTAAACCACTAGGAGTCCTAATCTAACAAGGAGATAAACACTACTATTATCTCTTTATTATCTACTAAATAACTAACAAGATAAATATGGCTAATAAATCAGAAAAATACAGCAGTAATAATTCAACTACTGCTGAAACAAACTTAACTAACAACACCCCCCCTCAAGCTGGGTCATATATGTTAACCATGCCCAGCTTGAGAGTTAAGTTTTCGAAGCTGCTCCTAGGGAGTGGTTTAGTCAAAATGTCTGCTGTTTGAGATGATGTTGGAGTGTAGATTAGCTTGATGATCCCGCCTTCCAATTTCTCTTTAATAAAGTGACGGTCGATCTCAACATGTTTGGTTTTGTCATGAAATACAGGATCCTTCGCCATACTTATGGCTGCTTGATTATCACACATGATCTTAACCGAGCCTTGATCATCCATTCCAAGTTCTGCCATTACTCTCTTCAACCAAATACCCTCACAAATACCTGTAGCCATGGATCTAAACTCGGATTCTGCACTGCTTTTCGAAACAACGGCTTGCTTCTTGCTGCGCCATGTAACTAGATTGCCCCATACATAAGAACAATAACCAGACGTTGATCTTCTATCAACCATGGAACTAGCCCAGTCAGCATCTGTATAGATTTTTAGGTCCCTGTCACTGTGCTTTTCAAATAATAAGCCCTTTCCTGGAGTCATTTTAAGGTATCTGAGGATTCTATATACAGCTTGCATATGCTCTTCCCTTGGATCATTCATGAATCTACTAACAACACTCACCGAATAGCTTATGTCCGGCCTTGTATGTGATAGATAAATTAATTTCCCTACCAGTCGCTGATATCTTCCCTTGTCCACAGGTGTGCTTTTCTCAGCCATTCCCAGTTTCATTGTATACTCCATAGGCGTTTCTGCAGGTCTAGAGTCAAGCATCTTTGTTTCTTTAAGTAAATCCAAAGTATACTTTCTTTGAGAGACCGAAATACCTTTTCTTGACCTTGCTACTTCCATGCCAAGAAAGTATCTAAGGTCTCCTAAGTCTTTAGTTTCGAATTCTGTTGCTAAGTACTTCTTCAGTGTTCTGATTTCTTCCTCACAATTCCCTGTGAGAATGATGTCGTCGACGTATACAATTAGAGCAGTCATTCTTCCTCCATTTGAGTGCTTAACAAACAGAGTATGGTCTAATTGACATTGTCTATACCCATTTTGCTTCACAGCCCTGGTGAACCTGCCAAACCAAGCTCGTGGGGACTGTTTCAGTCC
Organism: Xanthoceras sorbifolium; assembly: GCA_003430845.1. Lineage (NCBI taxonomy): Eukaryota > Viridiplantae > Streptophyta > Magnoliopsida > Sapindales > Sapindaceae > Xanthoceras > Xanthoceras sorbifolium. The sequence goes on from CM010615.1 coordinate 5,292,738, forward strand.
ATAGAGTGATTTTTGGAGCTTGCAGACTTTGTTTGCATTGTTCTTTGTTTCTAACCCAGGAGGTATGGCTATATATACCTCCTCTTCTAGGTCTCCATTCAAGAACGCATTCTTGATGTCGAGTTGATGTAGATTCCAATCCAAGTTTGCTGCCAAAGAGAGCAACACTCTGATGGTATTCAATTTTGCTACAGGGGCGAAAGTCTCTTGATAGTCTACCCCATATGATTGAGAGTATCTCTTAGCCACCAACCTAGCCTTGAACCTCTCAACACTGCCATCTGATTTGTGTTTTACTGTGAACACCCATCTGCAACCAACTGGTTTTTTTCCTTGTGGAAGATCCACAATCTGCCAAGTTTTGTTTTTCTCTAGTGCATGTACTTCTGCCATAACAGCTTCCTTCCATCTTGGACTGCCAAGTGCTTCTTGTATATTGTTTGGAACCTGTATTTTGGACAAATTCATAGCAAAGGCGCGGTACCCAGGAGACAGTTTATCATAGGAAATAAAATTGTTCATAGGATACCTGGGTCGATTTCTACACTCTCGGTAGCCTTTTCTGATAGCAATAGGAAACTCACCTTCTGTATTTTCAATTACTCCCTCATGATCCGGTCCTGTATCAGCCTCTTCTTCCTCTTGATTCAGAACTTGGAGTCTTGGTTCTTCTTCTTGGACCTGCTGAAGTTGTGTGTGGGGCTGTACATCTTCTTGAGAACATTTTTTCCTAGAATATATAATCAACTCAGACTGTTTTTGGGAATCAGACTCGTGATCAAGAGGAGTAAGACTCAAAACGGGACTGTGATGACTCAAATTAGGGCTGTGACCACCAGGACTGTTTTGACCAGGACTGTGACTGTTTTGAGAAGGAGCAGTTTCAGTTTCAAGGGTAGGCAGGTCAGGTTGGGGTGTAGGCAGTGTAGGCAAACCAGTTTGGTCACTGGGTGTAATCTGGGCAGCTGAAATAGAATCCCAAAACTGAAATTCTTGATTTTTATTCCCCCCTTGAATTTGAGTTTTGTGGAAATAGGGTTGGTCTTCCATGAATGCTACATCCATTGACACATAAAGTTTCCTAGTATTAGTTGAATAGCATTTGTAACCTTTTTGTGTAGGTGAGTAACCAATGAACATGCATTTGATGGCTTTTGGGTCAAGTTTACTACGAGTAGAACTATGGTTATGAACATACACAGTACACCCAAACACTTTTTGTGGAATGTGAGATAGGAGCCTATTATTGGGAAATTTCATAGAAAAAACTTGACAAGGGGTTTGGAAATTGAGAACTCTAGAAGGTAGGCGATTTATCAAATAAGCAGCTGTTAAAACAGCTTCTCCCCAGAAATTCTTTGGAACATTCATGGCTATCATTAGAGATCTAGCTACCTCTAGCAAATGTCTATTTTTCCTCTCAGACACTCCATTTTGTTGTGGAGTATCTACACAAGAGCTTTGATGAACTATTCCTTCTCCTAATAGGTATGCAAACATATTGGAATTGAAATACTCCTTCCCATTATCAGTCCTAAGAACACATATCCTGGTTTGAAATTGTGTTTTTATCATACTATTGAAGTTTTTGAAAACCTGGAATACCTCAGATTTTTCCTTCATCAAGAAAACCCAAGTGATCCTTGTATGATCATCAATAAATGATACAAACCATTTAGCCCCTGTAAAGTTATCAACTCTAGATGGCCCCCATACATCACTGTGTACTAAAGAGAATGGCGATGAAATTTTGTAGGATTGAGTTGGATAGGAACTACGAGTGTGTTTAGATAAATGAAAAACTTCACATTGAAACTGACTCGCATTTTTATTGATAAATAAATTTGGAAATAACTTCTCAAGATACATGAAATTAGGGTGACCTAAACGAAAGTGCCATAACATTATGGCATTATTCTTATTCAAGGTAACAGACTCAGTGACTTGACTCTTAAACGACACATACTCTCTAGGTTGACTTCCTTTTCTAGCAGAATTGTCCTCTTGTAGAATGTACAGCCCTTCACGCATCCTAGCATTGCCAATCGTCTTCCCCGAGACCAAGTCCTGAAAAATACATTGAGTGTGTGAAAAAACAGCAAAACAGTTTTGATCCTTAGTGATTTTACTAACTGACAGTAGGTTGCAATCCAAAGAAGGTACTAAAAGCACAGATTTTAAACACAGGTCTGGTGAGATTACAACTGTCCCAACACCTGTGACCTTTGATAATGAACCATCAGCAATTCTAACCGAAAAATTACCAGTGTATTTTTGGAAAGTATTAAACCTAGTTGCATCACCTGTCATGTGATCCGAGGCACCAGAATCCACTATCCATGACTGGTTCTTCTCTTTACCAACCTTAAAAGCAGTAAGGAAATTACCTTTGTGTGCCAAAGATCCTGTTCCAACTACTGGATTTTGGCTACTCTATGTAGACTGAGTAAAAAACCTTTGCAGGACCGCCATCTGTTCCTTGCTGAAGGGTAAGTCATCTGCAGTTCCCTGTTGTTCTTGTGTCACTGCATTTCCACGGCTCTCTCGGTTGGTAAACCTGTTAGGTTTCCAATCTGCAGGTTTTCCATGTAAAACCCAGCACCCTTCCTTTTTGTGACCTGGTTTCTTGCAGTAATCACACCAGGGTCTGTTGCCCTTTCGAAATCTGTTGTCATTAAACTGGGTTTGACCTCCTCTTGCTGCAAGGGCTGATCCATCTGTGGCAGTGGTTTCTGATTTGACAGTGGCTTCTAAAACCACTTTCTTTTGGCTTTCTTCCCTGCGTACTTCAGAGAAGGCTTCTCTGAGTAGAGGGAGTGGTTTTGTGCCTAGAATTCGACCCCTAACTCCATCTAGGTTCTGATTGAGACCGATTAAAAATTTGAATACCCTTTTTTTCTCTATTATCTTCTTGTATCTGATTCCATCTTCTGCGCACTTCCAGTGATGCTTCTCAAACAAGTCCAGTTGCTGCCAATATTTTGTCAAGGTATTGTAGTACTCGGTAGCAGACATCTCCCCTTATTTCAACTCGTGAAGAGTGCTTTCTACCCCAAACAATTCCAGCGTGTTGTCATGGCTGGAATAGGTTACTTTTGCAGCGTCCCAAATCTGTTCTGCGGTTTCATAGAGAAGAAAAATCTCCCCTATGTCGTTGTTCATCGAGTTGATGAGCCACGACATCACCATGTTGTTCTCGGTCTTCCACTTTTTGTAGTTTGGATCGGTCTCTCCAGGAACTGTTGCTTTTCCGGTAGGGTAATCATCTCTTCCTTTACCACTCACAAACATCATCACGGATTGTGACCATTGTAAGTAGTTGTGCCCATTTAGTTTATGACTAGTGATGGGAAGGTTAGGGAATTGTATGTGATCTGACCCTCCACCCCCATTGCCGCTGTTTGCAGCAGGTTGACTTGAGGAGGAGGTCTCCTCGGTTGTGGTACTTGGATAAGCCACACCGTATTTTGTCATATCAAGTTTCTAGGTTTCAGAGAAAGAATGCTCTGATACCATGAAGATAATTGAAACCTTGATAGGAAAGAGTTATTATTATGATCACTCTAACCTTCTGAATGAAGAATTAGAGATATATATAACTCTAGTTACATTGTTTAATTAAACAACTAGGAGTCCTAATCTAACAAGGAGATAAACACTACTATTATCTCTTTATTATCTACTAAATAACTAACAAGATAAATATGGCTAATAAATCAGAAAAATACAGCAGTAATAATTCAACTACTGCTGAAACAAACTTAACTAACAACACATCTAGTCACTTTCACTGGGTTGTAAGTCGAAACGCATTAAATTTCAGGTTGACATAACAATATTTTAAGTTTTGGGGATTGAATGGGACAGGATAACTATTTTACTGTGATATGATTCCTTGCTCTTTGACCAAGGGTTTATATTGACGATCATAATGAAATGAATAATTTTAATCGTTCTGTATGCTAATTGCATTATCTTCCATCTTTTCAATGAACTGGTCAGGAATGCAATATCGATGATTTTTCTGAGGAAGAGGATTCCTCGTCAAAGAGTTCCAAGGATAAAAAAAATAAAGAAAAAGGACCCAGTCTTATCTTCAAGGTAACGAGCAAGGTTCCATACAAGACTGTTTTGAAAGGTACTTATACATTTATCTATGTTGCCCTGCCACTTCTATTTGGCTAGTTACTTTTTTTTTCTCCCGAGGTATATGCCAATGTGCACTTTAATTTTTATTTTGCAGCTCACAGTTCTGTTCTGTTAAAGGCTGAGACCGTCGCAGAAAAGGCCGAGTGGCTAAACAAGTTGAGAAGTATTGTCCAGCCTTTTAGAGGAGGTGATGGGAAGGGTGAACCTGGTGTTCCCATGCGGCAAAGTCATTCTGATGGTTCTCTTGTGAGTCGCTAGATGATGTCCATTGTTGATTTTCATCCAATTTCATGGCATAATCCTCTGTAGTTTCTTTTTTATTTTTTTATATTTTCTGCCCTCGGAAGTATTTCTTCCTTTAAATAGTTGGGATTGGTTTTACTGCATGAACGAGTGAAGTTTTCTTGTTTGTTCTTTGATCCATATATGATCACTACATATAATTCTACATTTCCAGCATTCTGCTCTTATGACGGTTTTTGAGCTTCGGATTCTTTAGTTCAGTATTAAATAAATAAAGTAAATAAAAATTATTTGGTTACACATTCTTTCCCTGTGCTTATTAAATTGCTTGAAATCTTGTTGGGTGTGTATCTGACCTGCACACTTCTGCAGGAAAAAATGGCTAGAAGACCTGCAGATCCAGAAGAAGAGCTTCGGTGGATGTCCCAAGAAGTGCGTGGTTATGTGGAAGCCGTTCTTAACAGTCTTGGTGCCAATGTCCCAAAGGTCAGTTTATTCTCTTGAATTTTAATGATTACCATCTGTGTTTACTTTTATTGCCATTATAGTTCTTTACGTATTTTCATTAATATTTTTGACGAGCAGGCAGTTGTTCTTTGCCAAGTAGAGAAAGCCAAAGAAGACATGCTTAACCAGTTGTACAGTTCTATTAGGTTAGTACTTGTTGTAGTTTCTTGATGATTTTTCAGATTCTCAACACTTGCAGTCCTCGATATTAATATTGTTTGAGTGACTTATAAAATGCACTCTTTCTGGATTTATGTTTTCAGCGTAACATGATATTCCTTCTTTCGATATGTGTATGAATGCTTGCACATGACTCTGTACAAATGTATACATGTGTTGATGTATGTATGCTAGTTTTTTTAATATTTAATCCAAATTATCTTCTACTAATGTCGGAAAAATGTCCGAAGAAAAAGGTTAAAATGGACTTTGTATATGTCATGCAGAACTAATGTTTTTCAATTAGTTTGCGATGGAATATTACTAAAAAAACACACATTACCCCCACCAGAAACGGTGTTAGTGTTAATTAAAATTTTAATTGAAGATTGATTTGTTGCTGATTCTTCAATTGGTAGTGCCCAAAGCACTGCAAGGATTGAAGAGCTGCTCATGGAGGACCAGAATGCAAAACGTAGGAGGGAACATTGCCAGAAACAGTCTGCCCTTCTTTCAAAACTCACGAGGCTACTCAGCGTTCATGACAATCGAGCAGCTGCTGCCGCTAGCTGGTCCAACGATGGTGGTGGTGCAGGTAATGAATTGCCCAAGAGTTTGCATCCTTTGTGTGGGTGAATGCCTGCATTTTCCATTCTTGGTGGATAATGATGAGCATATAGTATAAGCCTGTGATTGTTAAAATTCCTGTCCATGTCAAATCTTTTAAACGCCCGTTATGGCCGAAAAAAAGAAAATAAACAAGAACAGATTTTCTCTAATTCTCACTGTCGCTAAATTTTCTGCGTAGTGGCCACCGCATGATTGTTTACGATAAGGTATGCAAGCTGATTCAAAGAGAAATAGTATGTGTTCAAATTGGTAGCAGTTAGCTTCATGTTTCTTCCATTCTTTTTTAACTACACTACAACTTTGTTCAACTTCATTTCATATGCAGAGAACAGCCCGAGAGCCAGTGCAGCCTCGGCGGCAGGTGAAGACTGGAGATCCGCATTCGATGCTGCTGCCAACGGACGTGCCGACCCTTTCAGGTCCGGACCGAACGGTCACAGTCGGCGATACAGCGATCCAGCTCAGAACGGGGACGAGAGACTCACGAACTCGGCCAGCCGCCGTGCACCCACCCGATTGCCACCACCACCACCCCAATCCGGTTCCGGTTCCGGTTCGTCTTACAGATATTAGATCGAAAGTTTAAACACCAGGTAATAATATTCATGCATTCTTGTATGGGTGGGTGTGTGTGTTTGTTCATTCCCACTCCATGTTTTGAGCATCTCTCAAGCTCAGATCATATTACAGTAGTTTTTTTGTAGAGATAGAATAGGTGTTTCTGTAGATATATATATTGCAGCTAGAACTGTTTTATTTTTTGAGATGTAATTTCTTATATATTCAATAAGTTTTCCTCATTTTGCCCCCGGTATCGTTGGGGAGATCGGCCGGATATATATTTTCAATTTCTTATTTTCCTAATTGTAGATGTAATTGTAAATTTTCCCCATTTTGCACATATTTTTTGTTTCTGCTTCACTCTGATAGAAGAGGTTTTTCGTCGATTGTAAATATTTCCATTTGTAAAACAATTTTAAAATGATAAATAGAAATGTTTTAGTAATAATTTAAGGTTAATCTTGTAAACAAGATAAAATAATCTTTTTGTAAGATTTATTGTGTATATGTATGTGTGTGTATATATGTATGTATGTATGTATATATATATATGTATGGAATTATTTCCATGAGCATTCCTTTTTAATATTATGAGGACATTTGATTTAATTTTATGAAAATTAATATATTTGACGAGATTTTTTGTATACACAATAAGATACTAAAATTTACATTTAATATAAATTAAAAAAAATTGAATCATTAACTATTTTTTTGGATATTTACTTATTTTATCTTTAAAAATTCGGAAAAAAATGGTTTCTATAACTGAAATTTTCAATAATTTTTTTCACAAGTGTATTTTATTTTTGGTATTATACATACAAAAGATAACAACAAAATTCAATAATTCTATTAAATTTCACCAATGATACTTGCTGCTTAAAGTCTGCATCGTAACAGGAATATTGGAAATTTATGCATACGGGAGCATTTTTCATGAGAACCCCTCTTATTTAAATAAAATGTGCACCCATGAGAATCCCCTTCAAATTTAATATATTTTGATAAAATTTTATACATGCATTGTTAGAAAATTAAGAGAGTAAATAATGTCTACCTTATCTGAGATTTGTTCAATTACGGGCGGAATTAACTTTTGGGTTTATTGATAAAGACATATTCTTCCGTTAGTCAATTTTTTGGTTTATTGACAAAATCTCCCCTCCCGCTAGTCAACTTTTGGGTTTTTTTATAAAGACTTTCCTTGGTCAACTATTACATTTGCCCAAATTTTACTAAGGGCATGGGAAGTGTTTGTCAACAAACGATAAAAGTTGACTCTACTTATAGCTAGTAAAATCTCGAAGAGGTCCATCCTATTAGCTCAAATTAAAATATACATCCTATGAAAATTTTAAAAAATTTCAATTTTGTGAATTATTTTTATGATATTTTCCTTTTTAACATATATATTTTTTTTGAAATGTGACACCTGACGAGTCAAAAAGTTACCGATACCTACATAGATGAAACCCTATTAATGCTATCCAAATATCCACTTCTAAAATCGAAACAAGTCAAACCCTACTAGTGTGGTCCGCATATCTACTTTTAAATCTAAAGAAGTTTGCTCCCAATATTAGAAGAGATCTCCCCATAGAACCAAACCCTATTAATGTGATCTGAATATCCACTTTTAAAATTGAAACAAGTCAAACCCTACTAGTACGGTTCAGATATCTACTTTTAAATTGAAAAAAGTTTACTCCCAACATTGGAAGAGGTCTCCCCACACTCTTCGCAGTTTTACGGGCAATTGTGGGACAATATATATAACACCAAACCGTCAAAGTTTGAAGCTTGGTGGGTTTAAGGACCTTATGAAGATCTAACTACCAAGGCAAGGGATCTTTAGCCTATTTTTTAAAATATTTTATCTTTAAAAAAGCCAAATATATATATATATATATATATGGTTATTGTAACCGATAATTTTTTGTTTCATAAGTGTATTTCATTACTTTTATCATCCATATAAAAATTGCATCAAAATTAAATAAATTTCATTCACCAAATATACTTTTTTTTTTCTTTTTGAATGGTATAATTACAAGATTAACAATTTAAACGTACGTCCAGATATCGACTCTAATAATGGGGAGAAAACTACCCACACATACTGGTAAATGTGCATAGTGAAACTTGAACCCTCACCATTGAAGTAGAAGGAAAGTGCACTAATCATTTAAGTTATGAATAATTGTGTACCAAATATACTTAAAATATGAATTAAAAAAATTATCATTGAAAATTTTATATATGTATAATAGTTTTTGGAAAAATTTAAAGTTCGGAAGCTCAACTTCATTAAAAGGTATAGTTACCATTAACTTACGCCTACAACCACATATCTGTATAATATTAATCAAATACGATTATAGGTGTTTAGGATTTATATCCTTTTCATTCGTTTGCTTGTTAGCAAGCATCAAGCAATAACCAAAAAGTTTTAAATATCAATCACCAATTTTTTCAATATGATGAATTAAAAATTCAAATCAAAAGAGAATCAAAACTCATCAATTATGCCCTAACAATTATCCACAATACAACATTATTTCCCTCACGTGTATGCATTACTAGTAGGCTCATGTTTATCTAGCTAGCTATATGATTATTTTTCGATTTTTGGCTTTTTAGTGGTAAAATTAGGAATACCAGTTGACCCTTATATCTTTTATCTGTTTTTATTTTTGTATAATAAGAAGAGCGAATTGAAATAAAATACCCTAATATTTGACCATATTATAATAAAATCGTGATTTTAATCTTAATTATACATTAGTATGCTACCGTTAGTTGATTCAGTCAAATGCAACTGTTGACCAAAAATCTATCTTAAATGACAAAAATATTCTTGGTTAACAAATTTAAAAAATAGATTAATTTTTAAAATTAAAAAATTAAATTAAATGGATCTCTCCATTTAAAAAAGAATTAATTTTTTTAATCTTTTAAATTTTAATAATTAATATTATTTTTATTTTTTAATCAGGGATATTTTTTATTCAAACTATTACTTTAACTAAATCAACTAACAGTAGGGTATTAATATGTAATTAAATGAATCTCTCTATTTAAAAAGAATTAATTTTTTTAATCTTTTAAATTTTAATAATTAATATTATTTTTATTTTTTAATCAGAGATAGTTTTTATTCAAACTATTACTTTAACTAAATTAACTAACAGTAGGGTATTAATATGTAATTAAATGGATCTCTCCATTTAAAAAGAATTAATTTTTTTAATCTTTTAAATTTTAATAATTAATATTATTTTTATTTTTTAATCAGGAGTATTTTTATCATTTTAGTTAAAAATTTTGATTAAACTATTACTTTAACTAAATCAACTAACAGTAGGGTATTAATATGTAGTTAATGTTAAACTCACAATTTCATTACAATATGATCAAACGACAGACTACTCCAACGCAATTCGCCCTAATAAGAACACGACATATTAAGCCCCTTGGTCTTGGGGCTCCGAACTATCACCCCTTGTGCCGTGGCCAAGGGCCGGCCCTGGTAGTACCTAATAATAGTATCATTGAAGTAGATATGCAAATCACTTTAAATAGAAGAAGCCAAGCGGGTGGATTGGTCCGAGTGGAGAGAGAAAAAAAAAGGATTGAAAGGAAATTATTTTCTAGAGATATCCATTTTCCTGGAGAGACAGAGAAGATGTCCCACCACGCTGGCATCTTGATACCGCCAGAAACGGGGGAAAAAAAACTGAAGGAACCAACCAGGGAATCAAAACAATTGAAAAAATGGAAATAGAAAGTTAATAGCAATTTACTTAATGAAGTAACTTGATTTTATATTTGCATTTCTGCTGTTCTAATTATGTACAGAAGCTACAAATGCATGCAGATTTTGATAGATGCAAAAAGTTGAAGATGACATTTACAATATGGAAAAATAGGAGAAATAATGCTGATTTCCCTCCAACTAAGTCACTGCTTTGTACTTTTATTGGATACCCTCTTTAAAGGGACCAGACTCATGCAAAAGTTTCATAACACGCTTAACCTGCAAATCAAAAGTTAACATTTTAGTTTAGATAATACACTATTTTTAACAAACAACAGAACCATATATATTAGGGGCGCGTTTACTAATTATGAATCCTAATGAGAGAAAGAAAACTTGATTCCTAATCTGATATTACAGTGTTTACTAAAAACAGTTGAGAATCGAGTTACGTAGACTCCACACACAAATAAGAAATCAAGTTTCTGCAGGAAAGGGAACTTGATTTCCCCCTCCCACTTAAAGAATTAAGTTCTCTTTCCAATGAAACTTGATTCTCTTTGATTTTCATTCTCAAGTAGTAAATGCACTCTAAAGAGATGGGGGAAGAGAGAATTGAGTTTTCTTATTATTCAGCAATGTACGTGAATTTATTGAGCTAGGCCTAAAAAAAGGAAGTAGAATAATTACTCAATCAATCACCTAGGCCCTAGCAAATGACATCAATTTATGGCTGATTGACATCAAAACCCTCTCTCAAGTTAGAGCATAGATATTTCAATGCCTAGCTTGGAACAATGATATTGAAAAACTTAAATGGTAATAAAATATAATTAAATAAGAATGTAACATATAATAATTCCTTCTGAGATTTTTCAACATCTCCCCCAAATTGAAGATGGGGAGATAAAGTAGTTTGATTTTACAGGGTTCCGATGACACAGTAGTGAGTCCTTTCAAGAAGTTGACGAACTGACTTGATAGAGGTGCCAACCAAACGATTTGACAAAGATGCCAACAAAACGGCCAGACAGAGTTGACAAAAGTACCGACGAAATGGATTTATAGAATAGTGGCCAACGGAACGGCTTGTCGGAGTGGCCGACGAAACGGCTTGACGGAGTGACCGATGAAACGGCTTGATAGAGGTTTTTCTTCTTTTTTTTTTCCCTAAGAGAGACGAAACTAAATTTTTATGAATAGAGAGAAAATAATAGTGTTTTGGTTCTCCCTCTCATCAATGACAATGAATCAAAAACCTCTTCAATTGCGAACCCAAAACCAGACCTAGAAAGCCATTGACGAGGAAAAAGAGTCGCCAAAGGAAAAAGGAGAGTTGCCGGAATCTTGGACCCTTTATAAGTGTCCCGCCATCTGCTTGCTGTCTACCATTATAGACGGCGGCATAAATGAGATACTTCTGAAGATTGTGTTATAAGAAGGATCTTTTTGGTCTGGCCATGTTAACAAAGAGCATAAAGAACATAGAAGATAAAGATATGAGAAGAAGAGAGAATTGAGTTGTCTTATTATTCAGCTATGGTACATGAATTAATAATGTTAGCCCTAGGAATAAAAGAAGTAGAATAATTACTCAAATCAATCAACTAGCTAATTACATTAATTAGCTTAAGTTGATACTGCCACACTGGCATCTTGATACCGCCGGAAACGGGGGAAAAAAAATTAAGGAATCAACCAGGGAATCAAAACAATTGAAAAAATGGAAATAGAAAGTTAATAGCAATTTACTTAATGAAGTAACTTGATTTTATATTTGCATTTCTGCTGTTCTAATTATGTACAGAAGCTACAAATGCATGCAGATTTTGATAATTATGGATACAAAAAGTTGAAGATGACATTTACAATATGGAAAAATAGGAGAAATAATGCTGATTTCCCTCCAACTAAGTCACTGCTTTGTACTTTTATTGGATACCCTCTTTAAAGGGACCAGACTCATGCAAAAGTTTCATAACACGCTTAACCTGCAAATCAAAAGTTAACATTTTAGTTTAGATAATACACTATTTTTAAAGAACAACAGAACCATATATATTAAGGGTGCGTTTACTAATCAGGAATCCTAATGAGGAAAAGAAAACTTGATTCCTAATCTGATATTACAGTGTTTACTAAAAACAGTTGGGAATCGAGTTACGTAGACCCCACACACAAATAAGAAATCAAGTTTCTGCAAGAAAAGGAACTTGATTCCCTTTGATTTTCGTTCACAATTAATAAATACACCTTAAAGAGATGGGGGAAGAGAGAATTGAGTTTTCTTATTATTCAGCAAGGTACGTGAACTTATTGATCTAGGCCTAAAAATACTAAGCAGAATAATTAATCAATCAATCACCTAGGCCCTAGCTAATTACATCAATTTATGGGTGATTGACAACTAGATTTAACACCCTCCCTCAAGTTAAAGCATAGATATTTCAATGCCTAGCTTGGAACAATAATATGAAAAACTTAAATGGTAATAAAATATAATTAAATAAAAATGTAACATATAATAATTCCTTCTGAGATTTTTTAACGTCTCCCCCAAACTGAAGATGGGGAGATGAAGTAGTTTGAGTTTACAGGTTTCCGATGACACGGTAGTGAGTCATTTCAAGAAGTTAACCGTGTGTCATTTCAAGAAGTTGACGATCTGACTTGATAGAGGTGCCAACCAAACGATTTGATAGAGATGCTAACAAAACGGCTAGACAGAGTTGACAAAACTACAGACGAAATGGATTTACATAATGGCCGACAAAACGGCTTGACGGAGTGGCCGACGAAACGGCTTTATAGAGGGTTTTTTTTTTTTCCCCTAAGAGAGACGAAACTAAATTTTTATGAATAGAGAGAAAATTATAGTGTTTTGGTTCTCTCTCTAATCAATGACAATGAATCAAAAACCTCTTCAATTGAGAACCCAAAACCAGACCTAGAAAGCCACCAATCATATAAGTGATACATTGCATCATTGACGAGGAAAAAGAGTGGCCAAAGGAAAAAGGAGTGTTGCCGGAATCTTGGACCCTTTATAAGTGTCCCGCTGTCTGCTTGCTGCCTACCATTATAGACAGCGACACAAGTGAGATCTGAAGATTGTGTTATGAGAAGGATCTTTTCGGTCTGGCCATGTTAACAAAGAGCATAAAGAACATAGAAGATAAAGATATGAGAAGGAGAGAGAATTGAGTTGTCTTGTTATTCAGCTAGGGTACATGAATTAATAATGTTAGGCCTAGGAAAAAAAAAAAGTAGAATAATTACTCAATCAATCAACTAGCTAATTACATTAATTTATGGCTGATTGATAGCTAGATTTAACAACTATCATAACTATTTATTCCCCGAAAAAGAATTGACAAATGTGGAAAGAATCCTGAAACAAAAAATTAGGTTACAAAAGGGAGTTTTGATGCCTTAAATGATATGGTTTGCATTTTGACAAGGATTTCTATATGTAAATGTGTGTTTGGAAGTACCTGAGTTGATTCGTGAACAAGAAAGTTTTCTATAGGTTTCCTGAAATCCTCATCCATAAGGTAATGACAACTGTAAGTTGTCACGGGCATGTAACCCCGCTGAATCTTATGCTCGCCCTGAGCGCCGGCTTCAACTGTGTTGAGATTGAGTTCTATAGCTGCCTCTATTGCCTGTGGTGTCAATAGACAGCAAAAATAAATAACCTTGAGTTTTCAATTCATATACTCATTCATTTATACATTTGATCGGAACATCTTTGAGCAACATAATCAATTATCCAAAAGAAGAATCTTGTCATTGCAACTTCTTATTTTAAGTCCTTATCTTAGGTGTACTAGCTAGTTCAGCCGGTAGAGTCTTTTAAAACTGTATAAGAGGTCTGTCTGTTCAAATCCTGCTTATATTAAATTTGAGGGGATTTTGTTTACATTTAAAAGGGTTAAGATGTGATTTTTTTTTTTTTTTTTAACTATCCTAGGTGAAGAACTTCAACATGACAGAAAGAGAGGGGAGCAAACATGCCAGATTACTATTATCACCCATTTAAATTTTCATATAATCAGTTGCTCACCTGGTAATAGCATGCTTCAAAATGCAAACTTGGATAATAGGCTCGTGGGTCACAACCCCATAGACGTCCATAGAGAGTATCTCCTCCAATTAGATTTAATGCTCCTGCCACAAGTTCATCCCCTTCTTCAGCGACAACTAATAGTACCTGGTCTCCCATCTTCGATCCCATGTTGTGGAAGAAATCCCTAGTTAGATAAGGAGTACCCCACCTATGGAGAAATCAACAATATGTTGAAAAATAAAGTCTCTCTCTTTAAGGCAGGCATAAGCTCAGAGAAAAGAACAATTTTTTGTTCTAGGACCATTCTCATTGAAAACATATTCTTTTTAGTAAAATACCTCTTTAAATATTGTTTCAGATAACTAGAATAAAAAAATAACTCGAATGAAAAAACAATAAAACACAAAAAATGCGAACAAGCCGTCCACAAACTACTGAAAAGAGTTGTATTGGACAAACCGACACCCTTCACAAAAGACTATACAAACAAAATCTGATCCCAAAACCGATATCAAACACCAAACAACAGCCCCCCAAAAGTGCAACGAATATCTCACAGCAACGATAATGTCACAACAGTTATCTCTCAACTAAACAACGATTATCTCACAGGTCCTTCTCAACTTAACTGAATGAAAAAAAAATACATTCAATTCAAGCATTTTCAAAACAAAATAACCTCATTCTAAGTAAATTGGAAACATCATAACTTTTATTTCCATTTCAATTTTGTATTCACTCATTCTCACACAATAATTAAGCAGATTTTTGTATTAAGTTCTTTCCCTTTCTAGAGCAATATTTATTCATACATACTTGCATTCATTCATACATACGTACACACATATACGTGCATACATACATATATACATACATATATATAAAACAAAGGCTTTAATGACAATGAACAAACTTGTTATCAGTAGTGTTTTTGTAGAACTTGTAGAAGGAATCCCAGTGGCTAGCCTGCCAAGACATAAGAAATGAAGGTAAGAACTCCTAACTACTTATGTTACAAAGTGAATAGAGGGAATTAATGAACTATAACACTTCAGAGAAGAACAAATTATTGACTCCCTGAATTGCGTTTCAAGTAGTGCATACTTGAATCAGCGAAAATTAACAAACAAAAAATTAAATTTTAAACTTTTGTTAGGGAAGTTTTTGACATATGTGATAATTTTGATACCATTTTAGTCCACTTGTTCAGAATTATCCCAAATCAACGCTGGCCTAGAAGCCCCTAACAATAATTTGAACTATAACTCTTTAGAGAAGAACAAATTATTGACTCGCTGAATTGCTTTGAAATTATTCATACTCAAATTGACAATAATTAATAAACAAAAACTTCAAACACTTAACTTTTACTGCATATAGGGAAGTTTCGACATGTAATACTTTTGTTATCAATTTTGTCCACTTGATCAGAATGGAACAAGAGTTGAAGGTACTCAGGCATACGGTCTTTATTATTATTTGGTGTTTTAGAGAAGTCAAGCTAGATGATTATCCAAACACCCGTTCGAGTAATAAAAGGTATATCTTTATTGCTAACAGTTCATGCAGAAGTCTCTAAGACTTTGACTATATTTTAATATATTTGATTAAGAGCTGAACAGCTAGCCAAAAAAATATATAAAAATTCTGAAGTTCAGAGAGAGCATAAAGACACCATAAATAGACATTTTTGTAACATAGTAAAACCAAGGTCCATGTAAATGTCCTTACTCTTTTTAGAAGGAAAAGAAATTGCATACCAATCAAAGAAACGGAGCCAACTACAGTATGAGTTTTTCACAATCAGAGAAGAAAATAGTTCTCTGTTACCCAGGCAATTCCTAATACATTTTGCAAGGATACAGCAGTGCTTTCTCCAATGTATAATTCTATGAAAAAGGTCAAGAAGTTTGAGATGACGAAGATACAGTTTGACGTAGCACCAGGTAGCCCGTCTATTTATTACCTTTACTCGGACATTTATATGTTATATTTATTTTTTGCTTGAGCATGGTGCTTATCCCCGTCGGAATGTTATCGACTTTGGCATTACTCAAATAGTTATGCAGTAGTAGATCTCACACCAGTTCTTACTATATTATATATATAACTTTTTAATGAGTGAAGAAAAATAAAGATAGATTTTATTATATTGATCTACCTATTACAAATATACTAGGAGCCTATTTATAGGCATATGAGACTAGACAAATATGGTAACTTAAGATATGAAGAATATTAATAGTAATAGATCAAACATTACAAAATAGAAATTGAAACATATAATATGCATAATCATTTCAAGATTCTTTAACAATGATCATTTTCCAACTTATCCATATTTTCAGTCACCGTTCCAGGATTTGCATTGTTTTGTTTTCATGATTTTGCAACAGAAACATCAATACCAAGACATAGCATTCTTAAGGCCACAGTGGCATTCATTGGTTGCAGATATTAAAATTATCATCGTATACCTTTATCTCGTGACCTCGGAGCCGTTTCATAGTCAAGTTTTGTGTGGAAATCTGCATATACAAAGTTCACTTAGAGACTAGCAATTGTTTTGGTAAGAAAGAGATAACTAGCAAGTTGCAAGCCAAGACAAACAAAATCTGCCGATGGTTTTCTTGTGTTGTTAAACACATCATTCTTACTATTTCATATCTTCGACTGACAGTGTTTTCCTTTGGATTTTAACTATAGACTAGCTAACTATATTTTAATTTGTCAGAGTTCTGGATGGTTTCCTAAACAGTTGACATGTTGCCACCTGATAAAATTTTGTTTATGGAATGGATACAAGGAAAAATAACAATGTTACTACACTTCTTGTCCAATGAATTTATACATTGTGCATCAATGTCTAACCTAATGTTATGGAACTCAAATTTATACAATAAAATGTACTACATCAAAATTAATTAAGCAAACAGAAGAAATCTGAGGGGAATATAAAAGCACAAACATCACATGTGCCCTGCTATTCTTACAATGATCCTATTAGTATTACTGATTTGAGAATGATAACTGTGAGATTACAAAAACAAGCTATCTGGAATACCCATATTTAGCAAAAATCAAGTTTTCTCACCAACAATATCCTGTATCATGCAGTAATAACTCATAACATGTTAAGTAAATAATCTACAAAGTGGGCCTTATCAACAGTTTTTGATGCCACAGATTTAACAAAAATAAAAAAAAGAAAAGAAAGAACCAGGAGTGAATTTTGTATTCCATTTTGTGATATTCTACTTGATGTCTATCTATTAAAGAGGAGGATGCAAATTTTGAAAAAAACGAACCTTTTTACGCTCTTGACGAATATTTTTCCTTTTATTTTGCTTCATATCCATTAAGAACTCATCAAAACTGCACCAAGAAAAGGAAGATAACTTATATACCCAGGAAAATGAAATTAAAGTACTCAAGATCAGAGACTATGTGACGTATAAAACAGTACAGAGAGGTAAGTTGAAGCATGCAACCGAGGCAATGGCTAAAACTCATTCTGATCAAATAATAAACTAAACCGAGACTATTCAAAGCCAAACTTGAGCTGAAATAATATATATATGTATAAAACAGTACAGAGAGGTAAGTTGAAGCATGCAACCAAGGCAATGACCTGAACTCATTCTGATCAAATAATAAACTAAACCAAGACTATTCAAAGCCAAACTTGAGCTGAAATAATGTATATATATATATATAGAGAGAGAGAGAGAGTACTTCTCTGGTTTAGGATCCCACACGTTTTTCCTTGTGGGAAAGCAGATTTCGAATGTCAGAAGTGCACTAGAAGATAAAACAAATGCAGATTTCTAACTTTAGAAATATGCTTTCCTGACGAAATCGTGTGAGATGCCGCAATGGAGTTTGTGTGTGTGTGTGTAATCAAGATTCAATATTTTGACTTGGGGAGACCTAGTTAATGCCACATATTGAATATCACTTCAACATCTAAGACTAAAATAAGACTGATGAACCATTACTACAGGCTACAGCCCTTTCCAGCATTTCTAAATATTACAAATCACCCTCAGCTCAGAAAATCAAAGAAAATATGAATAAAACTAATCAGAATCTAACTTGCGGCTAAATTAAGATCTAACTGAAGCCTGAACTTAATTTAAAGGACCCCAAGAGGGTCCCAAATAGACTGTGCTCCAAATTGCTTACCCTCGGCTGCATCAAGCACTCCTTCGGCCTGCTCAGCGAAATTAACACTACATATTGACAAGTAGGTTTTCCAAGACAATTTAACAGAATCTATGGCTTTCATCTTACTAAATCAACTACATAGTTTGTCACAACATACTATATGGCATAGCAGTTTTCTCCATGAATTGTCTTTATTTTTAAATCGTTACTTTCAATTCTGCCACCCTGTTTCTAGGATATCGTTTCTCGCAATATTGCATAAGAAGCAGTGTCAAACTCTTAATTACCCATAAAGTGTGTGCCAGGAACAAAGGCTTGCATTGAACATAATGAGCAAAACGGTATAATGAGACAGCCGTGTAGTCCAGTGTCTGCATGACTAAATAATATTTTACACACAAATAAACAGTCTACATATCACTCACTTTTTGTAGTTACGATTTTTCCAGTGGTACTGCATTCCAATCCTCGGCAGGAAACCTTGTTCCCTCAGTTTGTTCCACTCAGTTTCTGATGGAAAGGTAATATGTAGCGATGAAACCCGGGACTGTCAAAGATATAAAGACACAATAAGAGAGCAAGATACAGCACAAGAAAACAGGAAATTCCTGGTTCATTTTAGGAAAACAGAAAGTGGAATATAAAAACATTAATTATGTGCCTTGCCTAATCCAAATACCAAATAAAAAAATTGACAGAAAGTTTTTTAAAAAGGAATAAAAGTATTAATGACAGAATACAAACTACAAAAGGATATGAATAGACCGAAGTAGATCTCCTAACAATTGAGAGCAGACTGTAAGTGACGCCAAATAGTTTTAAAAAAAAAATACAAGGGGTCAGTTCACAGCCAGATGAAATAGGTTGATTAGTTAAGATTGCCCCATCGAATCATGACATATCAAACTTTTCTCCATTGTTTAAGGCATTATTGATCATCCTCTTATAGAGGATTTCACTCCTACTTGTTTATTATCTCACCCATAAAAACTTCCAAGAAAAATAAAATGGTAGAATAGAGACATACTTGAAAAGTACAATAATATTTGTAAATAGTCTTGGACAGGAGAGGGAATAAAAAATCATGCACTAAAAGCAAAATTTATCTAATTTATCCAATACCTTGGCTGTGAGATCCTTTAGGGCGGTAATTATAACATCTGTAACTTGTTCTTTTAATGGAGTATTACGGACCAAAATCCTTGGACCAGTGACTGGGGTAAAAGGTACACAACATTGAAACTTTGGATAATATCTTAATCCATAACCATAGTAGGCGTCTGCCCAAGAATGATCGAAAACGAATTCACCATAAGAATGGCTGCAAATGCAAATCAAAAAGCATTGAGAAGCAGAACCAATAAAGAAGCTAAGGAGAAGCTTTTGAAAAGTTTTTGGAAGAAACAACACGTGAATGCTGCGAAGACAGCATAGCAGATGCCAAACCTTTTCAAATAAAGTGGAACAACACCTAAAATATTTTCACATTCATCTTTAGCAATAATGTGACACGGTGCCCATCCTGTCTCCTGAAACCAGTTTAAACATAAAATTAAGACAAGTGTAGAATCTTCAGCCTGTTTACATTGATCATACAATTAAAGAATAATGAATTTACAATATTAGAAAGAGAATCGGTAAATTCTTTCAAAGAAAATAGTTTTTTTTCAAGGTGATGAAGTAGATGAAGTATTATTTCTCAAACATGAGGATAAGCGCTTCTTAGACTTTCAGAAAACAAGAAGCAAATGGCACAAAAACAATTTCCAAAAGGCTCATTGCAAAGAAAAAAAGAAAGAATAAGAAATCAGTCGACAATTTATTGAATCGACCACTTGACCATTTATATTGATAACAGATAATGCCGAATTAGCTATACATGAAGTTTTACTTCCCAAACACAGTAGCAAAGAAAGCAGAAAAGCCAACATATTAACTATCCATCACTAAAAAGATCTACTACTGAAAATAAATGTTTGCTCAGCCCCAAAGTCCAACAAATAGCAGCTAAGAAGCAATGGAAATACGCATTAAAAGTAAAACAGCACTAGTAGGAAATTCCTAACTTTCTAAATGTGAGAGAGTGAAAACAACTTCAATAGGATGGACACTAACTGACAGCTTGTTTATTGTTGCAATAAATCGACAACTTCAGTACAGAAAGGAGAAATACATGAGAAGAAAAATAGCAAGATATCCATCAAGTCATAAATGCAATAGAAGGCTTGGTTGTTCCACTCGATCAACACGGACATGCACATGAATGCTCATGCAATTAGATGAATATGACTGCATTTCATGCATGTTTCGTATAAATGTCGATGCATTTTGGCACATTGATACTACAGTAAGAAGTACGTAGTGCTAGCAAAAGTAACATTTTGCTGGATTCAAGCAAAGATTTCAATTAAATTCAAATATCAATTTTTTAGGAACATATCTGATGGACAAAGTGCAGAGACAATGAGTTATCAATCTAGCTATAAATATTATCCATTAGTACTGAAATTAAATGAAAACATTGTCCTGCCATACGTGATATGCTTTTCTGTAATGTTGAGATATTATACTAAGAAGCCTACCGTTCTAACAACAGTTGAAAAAAAAAAAAAAAGCTAAGGCACATACTCAACAGTGACCCCATACATGAAGGGGTCATTTAAACACCTCATTGACATTAAATCAAACTGTTACCTTCACAGCGGAACCTGACTCTTCTAAGCTTGAAAGAAACCCATGGGTGAGAAATGGATTAAAATTCTCATGGCCGGTAGCGTCAATAGCACATGCATCCCAGTCATCTGATGAAACCTCTAGAATTGAAGAAACAACTGAAAGGTATATCTTTTTAGGTGTTCCCTGGTTTTCTGAGACTCCCTGAATGATAATTGATTTAGCTTAGAAAGCAGTATCTACAGACAACCACACAAAAAAAAAAAACAAATAACCAGAAAATCATAATTGTTATAGGACATAAAAAGAAAACACCTCCGATCCTGACCCTTTTAAAGTGAAGTCCCCCAGCGAAAAATCCAATTCTTTTTGCTCCGTAGACTTCTTTGATCCCCAAAATAGCGCATTAATTCGATACGTCTGCACTTGACTCCCTATACTTTGTCTGCATGGCAATTTTCCCTACAAAGTTCCAAAATAGTGAAATGCTCATTAAGCATTATCATTGGCTCATACATCGTAGATCATTATGAATACTAACCAAAAAAGGAAGGAAGAAAATACGATATTAAACAAAATAGTAATATTCTAATCAACACTGATGTTCATTTTTATACTTAAAATGATAGAATGTATGTAAGTTTAACACTGATGTTCATTTTTATACTTAAAATGATAGAATGTATGTAAGTTTTCACCAGGAACCTTGACATCAATTATAAAAATTCCAGAAATTTCACACTTTCTTGGACATAGAAGTGAAGAGAAACAGTCGTAGCAGAGCTACGGGGAAAGTTTTACATAAACATAGCCCAAAAAGCATTTACATCCAAATATCAAAATATCTCAATTACAGTATCAAAATGTACAGTATATGCGACTGCACACTATGATGAAACAACCATAGCTAAAATAGTAGGGAATTATCCTCTTTGGAAGTCAAGCTCACATAATTTCTTAGTTTTTTCACTTCATTTTCAAAATATCCAAGAAATTATCATTTCTCTATATCTATAAATGAAAAACAAACAATAAATAGAACCAAAATGACAATCAAATCAGATTCAATAATGAGATGTGATGCATACCAAGAAAACAAAGTAACAACTCAAACATAATCCAAAAACAATAGTTAATCAAGTAAAAAGAAACTATAAATTCCAATCATAACATAATACATGTGCATGTGTTCTCTATATCTTCCAATCAATGACTGCATGAACACCAAAAAACAATAAACACCATGAACATAAAATTCACGCCTCAACACCTTTAGGAACCAAGACAAACCACAAATATCCTCATCAATGTATTTTATAGATACACACGCATATATATATATATACACAAACATGGTACATATAACAGTTAAGTATATGCACATATTAGTTACACACAAAAACAATAAACACCCAGAACAGAAAAACCACTCCTGAAAACCTGTAGAACCAAAACAACCCATAAATATCCTCATCAGCTTAATATATACACATATATACACACACATATGTATACATAAAAATGGCACATACATACACACAGAATCGAGTATATACATAGATGTATTGGTTACCATGAAAGCAATTAAGAGAGAGAGAGAGAGAGAGATAATTACTGCAAAGTTGCGAGGCAATCGGCCGAGGAATGGTGGAGGCTTGCAGTAGCTGACTACTGCTGCCATGGCCACACACTGATACTACTCGAGAACTCGAAGTGGGTTGTTTGCTTCGCTCAAGAACTGGAAACAACATCAAAAACAACGATTAAATAGCTTCCACGTGGCGGCCTACAAGACATATATGCTTTCGCTATTCGTCTTTGGTTTTGTTTTTCCTTTTTTTTTTTTAAATAGATTAATGTTTTTAAAAAATTTTAATTTATTCCTCTACTTTTTAATGAAATATCACTTTTTTACTTACGTTTTCTTTTTTATTTGCGTGGTTCCTGACATTTCATAAATAGATGAAATTAGTTCTTTGATCAACTATTTGGCGGTCAACCATTACTATTTGATATTTTTACCCTTAAAAAATTAATAGAATTACAATTTGACCTTTCAATTAAAATAAAATAAAAATAAATAAATAGAAAATTGAATAAAATAATATTAAATTAAATTATAAAAACTTAAAAATATAAAACTTATTAAAAATTATTAAATTATATTTTATTATTAGAAAAAATTAATATTTAAAAAAAAGAATAAAAAAGGTTAAAAAATTTTAAATAAATTAAATTTGAGAATTAAATTTTATTCTTTAATTTTTTAAATTTTAATTTTTCTAATAAAATAATTTAATTTGAATATTTTTTATTTTTTTTTATTCTTTAATTTTGTAAATGTTAATTTTTTCTAATAAAATAACCTAATTTGAATATTTTTCAATAAATTTTATATTTTTAAGTTTTTACAATTTAACTTAATATTATTTTATTAATTTTTCTATTTAATTATTTTTATTATATTTTAATTAGAAGGTAAAATTGTAATTCTATAATTTTCTCTTCGAGACAAAATTTAATAACCCATTGTTTTGTTTTGTGTACCCTAAGACAGAACCTCAAAAACCATTCATGCCCTTCTTCCATTTCATTTTCTCTTTAAAACATAAAAACTTAGAAGGTAAAATTACTATTTGACGTCACCCATTGTTTTGTTTTGTGTACCCCAAGACAAAACCTCAAAAACCATTCGTACCCTTCTTCCATTTCATTTTCTCTTCAACAGTTTTGTAGTCCCTCCCATTTCTCATATTCCATTAGCGCTAAAACCAAACCATATAACTTTTTTCACAACCAAAACCAGTGTATTTCGGCCATTAAAGAAGCTTGAAGGGACCGTTCATCGAGTTCGAAGAAGGTTCGTTGTGGCAGATGAAAAAGGGTGGAAACTGGAACCTTTTTAAAAATAAAGGATTGAGGCAAGTTTTTGAACCCTATTTTTATTTTTTAATCTTATTTTCGGTCATTTCATTGCATGTTACATTGATTTTGGTTGTATTTGAAACACTGATTCATTTTAAACCTGATAACATTTTAAGGTTCGAAAAATTTAGGGGTTTTTTGATTTGAGGCTTCATGCATGCAATTAACATTTGGTATTACTGTTTTATGAAAAAAAAATTATTAAAATTGAGTTTATTTTTATTTTTAATGCTGATAGTGTGTTGTGTGCTTTGACAATGAATCGTGCATGTGTTCTTACAGTATATGTCTCTTGTTGTGTCTATGTGTGTGTATTGTGATGTATGTTTTCTAGTGTTAACAATCCTCCGAGGTAATCTTTCTACACATCGTATAGTGTATGCTCGTCATTTTGTTTTCTTTTTACAAAGTTATAATTTTTTTTATTCTTGGAAAATCAGGATGTTTTTTTCTTGGTGGGGTTTTATTTCAATCTGCACTTGTTCATGCTCTCTTTTTTTTTCAATTAGTATTGAGAGCCTCTTCGTATTCCATTGTTATGCAGTCTTTTTTACTGTTTTTATGTCTTTATATTTTAATAGTTTGTTGATTTTTGAATTTTTTTTTATTTTTGGTGTGTTCATATTTTTTATGAAACTAGTACAAGGTTTCTGAAATTGCGCATTGGTATAAACTTTTTAGTTTTAAATTCTTAAGGGAAGTTGAGAGGGTAGGTTGTTGGAAATGTTAAGTGCGGGAAATGAGGAAAATTGTTAGGGGAAACTAGGGCTTATGTAACGAAGTTGAATCAATTTAGCAGCTTAATGGTGTCCCATGCTGTAACATCCCGGATTGCGGGTAATGAATTTTTGATATATGTGAAATATGTGAAAATAAATTTTTACTATTTGAGGGGGTGTAAATGTAATTAAATGTATGTTTATTTTATGATTTCCAGTGGACCGGATTGAATAGTGAAAAATGAAAAATTGGAAAACTGGATCAGAGAGCATCGCGACCTGGTCACCGCGACCACAGGTCGCGATGGCTCGCTCGCGGTGAAAAACGCAAAAATCTGGCAGTGAGTGCCGCGACCAGTCACCGCGACCACAGGTCGCGATGGCTTGCTCGCGATGAAAATGGCAAAACCTGGCAGTGAGCAACGCGACCAGCCACCGCGACCACAGGTCGCGATGGACTGCTCGCGATGAAAGTGTCAAAAACAGGCAGAGAGCAACGCGACCATTCGTGCGACCAGGGCGCGCTCGCGATGAAGGCAGTGCGCGCACTCCAGTGAGTGTCGCGACCTGGTGCCGCGACCACAGGTCGCGACGGCGGTCGCGGTAGCGAAAAAAATATAAAAAAAAAAAGAAGTGGCTTCTCGAGGAAGCCAGAAATCATCACAGAACAGAGAGAGAGAGAAAAGAGCAAGAAAAAG